>OY282391.1:12035000-12212500 GCA_958295455.1 Coleophora deauratella | reverse complement strand
CGCCTCTGAAAGCGTCGGTGGCTCTGCGGTTAGTAACTCCGTCCTCCTAACCAGAGGTCTCGGGTTCAAATCCTGGCCAGTGCACCAATGAGTTTTTCGAAACTTACGTGCATTTTCATACCGACTGCTTTAACGGTGAAGGAAAACATCGTGAGGAAACCTGCACATCTGATTTCCAGTTGTGTATGATGGTCGCGTTGCACACGTCCGTAGGTGTAAATCTAAAATGCCCTACACGTGACCGAAAGTGATGATAAGTGCAACGCCAGGCAACCGCCGCATATACCTAGTGGATAGGACGGTTAAATTGTGCCACACGATAAGAGAAGAGAAGACCGCCTCTGAAATCAGGTATACTCTATTCCTTCGTAAAAGTTGGCAACCCTAGAGCCTCAACGTTCAAAAATACAAAATACATAAGGAAACGTCTTATAAAAAGAAGACAAAATTGTCGTACGTATCAAATTATTTTGAGTCTGCTTGATCGATAACAAAAACACGCTCTTGAATAAGACGGTCTTGATTTATTATTTTTATTTGTTGTTTACATCGTAAAAACACATTTAAAAAGAAACGCATTTCTTATACGATCAGTCCAGAGAGGAGCGAGACGAGTGCGTGGGCGCCGCTTCCTACCACGGGCTCTCACCTAAGATCGCAAATTGGTATTATAGTTAATTAGAAGACTCATATGTATTAAAAAGTTGCAGTTTATTCATCATTAACTTTCTTCTAAAAGATAAAACGCGAGCTACAATAAAATTGTATGTGTCATATAAAAGACATCAACGCGAGTTGCACTTATGGGTTTTCTTATAAAAGATATCAACGTGAGCTACAATAAAATTGTATGTGTCATATAAAAGACATCAACGCGAGTTGCACTTATGGGTTTTCTTATAAAAGATATCAACGTGAGCTACAATTATATGTGTCAATACGAAAGTCGTTATCGTAAGTTCCACTTTTTAAAAGATATCAATGCAAGCTACGATTAAATTATTTGTCAAAAAACAAATCAACAACAAAAAAGTCAACGCCAGTTGCACTTACAGCTTTTCATATAAAAAGACATCGACGACGAGTGCTAAAATGTTTGTGTCAAAAAAGTGCTGTCAGAAGAACAGCCGTGTTTTCACCAAGTTTTCACTTAACCACAGATAAAGTAATACGGGGTTAGTTTTGGACCCCCCACCAAAACTTCACAGTGGCTACTACTGATGAAACTGCGCAACTTTCCCCAAGTAACCAATGGTCAATTCGCAAACAATTTTTTAGACCTTTCATACTAATTTGGTCACGTGATCGGCCTATTTTGTATAATATAATATCTCAGGACAAATCACACACGGTCATCTGGCTCCAAACTAGGACTCCCTATACTATGGGAACCAGAGACTGATATACATACACATATACTTTTAAATACATACATATATAGATATAATACACCCAGACACAGAGCAAACAAATCTACTCATTACAGATATGTTTGCCCTGGGTGGGGATCGAACCCACGACTCTCAGATCAGTAGTCAGGAGCACTAACCACTGAGCCACCGAGTGTATGGAGATGCCCACAATTTTTTTGCGAATTGATCATTGGTTATTTAGAGCAGTGTTTTTCAACCTGTGGGTCGCGACCCCCAGGGGGGTCGCAAGATTTTTTTTAACTTGTAAGGGGGTCGGGTAATAAAAAAGGTTGAAAAACACTGATTTAGAGAAAGTTGCTCAGTTTCATTAGTAGAAGCCACTCCCAGCCAACGCCGCCTATATAGCTGAATAAGTTTTGCATAAACGCAATTCTGACGACTATAAGCTGCTAAGGTTGTTCGGATAACGTCTGTGTAAGCGCTTATACAGATGATATTCAAGCAATTTGGGCACAAAACATCTTGCTTTAATTTGAATAACATCTCAATAGCCACATAGCAGCTGAATAAATGGACATCAAGCTGAATATCTTCTGCATAAATTCTGATTTACCTTTTATCCAGAAATTAAAGCTCTGTTATGCAGCTGATAATTTTTGACCTCAGATATTCAGCTGATATTCAAAAAACAGATGTCAGTCGTAGTTTTATACAGAAACTAGTGGGCGCTCGGTGCGCGAGCTGCATGCAGCTCGCGGTGAAGCTTTTTTTATACAATTTCATAAAAAGATAACACACAAAGAACACGGTCGTACATTAGCGCGGAGTGTGGCGGAATCTTGCGGGCTGCCATCTATTAGCTGGGATATGTAAATTAACTAAATACTTCTTGAAACTCAGATCAGTCTTTATTTCATTATTAAAACAAACATTTTCCTATCCAAAAAATTCAAAATTGAGAATATAAGTAGGAAATATGACCAAAAAGTTAAAAAAAAACAAACCGAAGTAGTTGAGTTAAAACATCCTTGCTGGCATTTTCTTAAGCCCTTCGATCATACAATAGGCTCTTTAATTGTACAATATAATATAAAATCTTATTGATGGAAACCTTTTTTTACATATTTTTCATGTGTTTTACTTATGTTTTTCATGTGTAATACAAAAAAATACAACGCTACTATAAGGTCGCACACTACCACCGAGTCCGCATAGTATATGGCGGGCTGCTATCTAGTGGCGCGAAAACAAACCATTTTTAAAACCAACCAAAGTGAGCGTTCAGTTAGAATCCTCATGATCGTATTTTGATATTCTGATTATGCCAATAAATAGTGCCTGAAAACTGGCCAAAGGAAAAAATTGAGTGTAAATTCAGAGAAAATCGAGTTTCAGTAACATCCAAGTTAAAACAGTAGGTTGGTGAGGCTGCTAAATGAACGCGCTCTTTTTAGCAGCCTTAACATGGTTCCAGCAAAACTAAACTTATGTTCCGCTAGCAGCCTCAGTGAAAAACTCGATTATCTCTGAAACTACGACAGCACTGTTTTTTTTTCTTTCGGCACTAATTACGCAATATTTATTGGAATAATTAGAATATCTGCTTCACCGCGAGCTGCATGCAGCTCGCGGTGAAGCTTTTTTTATA
Organism: Coleophora deauratella; assembly: GCA_958295455.1. NCBI lineage: Eukaryota > Metazoa > Arthropoda > Insecta > Lepidoptera > Coleophoridae > Coleophora > Coleophora deauratella. Next base: position 12,209,479 of record OY282391.1, on the reverse strand, counting down.
CAATTTCATAAAAAGATAACACACAAAGAACACGGTCGTACATTAGCGCGGAGTGTGGCGGAATCTTGCGGGCTGCCATCTATTAGCTGGGATATGTAAATTAACTAAATACTTCTTGAAACTCAGATCAGTCTTTATTTCATTATTAAAACAAACATTTTCCTATCCAAAAAATTCAAAATTGAGAATATAAGTAGGAAATATGACCAAAAAGTTAAAAAAAAACAAACCGAAGTAGTTGAGTTAAAACATCCTTGCTGGCATTTTCTTAAGCCCTTCGATCATACAATAGGCTCTTTAATTGTACAATATAATATAAAATCTTATTGATGGAAACCTTTTTTTACATATTTTTCATGTGTTTTACTTATGTTTTTCATGTGTAATACAAAAAAATACAACGCTACTATAAGGTCGCACACTACCACCGAGTCCGCATAGTATATGGCGGGCTGCTATCTAGTGGCGCGAAAACAAACCATTTTTAAAACCAACCAAAGTGAGCGTTCAGTTAGAATCCTCATGATCGTATTTTGATATTCTGATTATGCCAATAAATAGTGCCTGAAAACTGGCCAAAGGAAAAAATTGAGTGTAAATTCAGAGAAAATCGAGTTTCAGTAACATCCAAGTTAAAACAGTAGGTTGGTGAGGCTGCTAAATGAACGCGCTCTTTTTAGCAGCCTTAACATGGTTCCAGCAAAACTAAACTTATGTTCCGCTAGCAGCCTCAGTGAAAAACTCGATTATCTCTGAAACTACGACAGCACTGTTTTTTTTTCTTTCGGCACTAATTACGCAATATTTATTGGAATAATTAGAATATCAAAATTCTATCATGATCATGAGCATTCTAACTGAACGCTCACGAACCGAAGATTTTATGTATCAGACAAGACTGTATGGCTATAGGCCTTTGCCTTATTCTTGCAGAATAATTAAAACAAAAAACGTCGTTTCGAATTCGAAATTACGAAATACCACGACAGACAATTTTTATACACTTTTTTGACCCAGAATACTTTATTTTTAGAAGAAAAATATTTAGAGAAGAGCAAACTACGTAAGAATAGGCTGTATGGCCAGAGAAGCCTTTGCCTTTTCCTTGCAAAAGCAAGGAAAGAACCAAACAAAAAAAAAAAAAAAATTACGAAATACCTACGAGGCGGTTTCTTTTTCATGAGAGAATTATTGTCTGAGAAAAAATAAATGATGTGAAAGTCGATAAAGATATGGAAGAAAAGCGATAAGGAGTCGATTAAGAAAGGATACACGTATTTGCCCATGGACCCTTCAATCGCACTTCCCTATAACAGGGTATCATCTCATATCGCAACTGATGAAAAATCTTTGCAGGAATTAAGAAGAAGAAAACGTGCATCCAAACAGGAACAGGAACCTTCTGCAGCTCCAAAGTAAAGGTCTAACTAAAAAAAAAGTGGAAGGTCTAACTGCTTTTGATTCATTACTGATAGTTTCAGGTAATTACCTACATATTAAACCTTCTTAAAGAAATTTATAAAAGTATTTTCACAATAAATTGCATAATGTTTATACTACTACTGGATTTGGCCCCTGTCCATTCCTCCCCAAGTTAGGGAAGAGTCCAATGCCCCAGCAGTAGGGTCCCTGTGGGTTGGTAAATTATAGTATTTCTTGTAGTTTGGCTACAGGTGACAGTAAAACAGTTGTACATAAACTCACTCGAAATTTGTTACCTACCCATTTAAGCAGTCTGGTTATAATTTGGTATGATGCAGCAGTGCTGTTTAAGGGTTACTTATGTTTTATAATTTTTTTTCAGATCCAGATAGATGGCATAGTTGGACTCCAAACAAAGTCTGCATTTAAATCATTACCTAACCTAGTGGAACTGCCAATTTCAACAAATAAAGTCTTCTGAATGTAGAGAAGAGATGCTAAGAAATCTAAGAACAAAATAAAATAACAAAACTTGTAACTGTTTGTTTGTAATTATGTGACACAAAATAAATAAACAAATTGTGTTCTATTGCGCAGGCCCCAATATTTTATCTTGGGCAAGAGAAATAAAGAAATAAAATTCTATTTCGCAGGCTACTACATTGAATCTTGAACAAGCCTCTTTCTATGGCATTCCTTGTTCTGATGTAATGATCTGTACCTATACCCGTACTTCAAAAGGAAATCGAATTATATAAGATCACTTGTGTGTGTGTCTGTCTGTCTGTCACAGCCAATTTGCTCTAAATCTGGACCGATGAAGTTAAAACTTGGCATACATATACATATAGGGTGACTTTAAATTAGTTCTTGATATGAAAGGGTATGTATGACCCATAGTCAAATCGCAAAAGGTTTGACTCTTCATACTAATTTGGCCGATCAGTTCATCGATTTGTATGGAGTCAATTATTTTTTTGCAATTTGACTATGGGATTCTTAGGGAAAGTTGTTTGTTATCATGAGCACATTCATAGCCTTTCTTAGACAGAATTAATTTAAAGTCACCCATAGATTTACATGAACTAAACATGGATGTGTAACCTTCATATATGACTTACAAGTGTGGAGGGCACACATGAAAATAAAAAAGTTTTATTAACTGTTAAATTGTACCGTGTTATACCTATCCTACTTATTAATATCATAAATTTTAAGTTTGGTGTCCAGCACACAAAACTAACTGAACGGAATTGGATAATATTTGGCACACAGATAGTATGTAAACTTGGATTAACATTTAGCACGGATAAGATACTTTTCTCCCAGAAAACTTGAGGCAATGCTAAAAACTGATATTTCTACTTTGTCTCTAGATGGAGCATTTTATTTCTCTTTGGACCTGATTCTGAAGTCCATGCAGATGAAGTTGCAGGCGGAAGCTAGTAGGTTCTGCAATATTTTTTAATTAATATTTTAAAATAGATATTATACAATAGATGATTTCCTGTTCCTCTTCCATAACTCTTCAGTTAAAAATTACAGGAAAGCTATTAGAAATTTATGTCATTGGATGGTTATATTCTCATCTTCATTGTTTCTAATGAACCCTTGGCTCGGAAGTCAGATTCTGCCCTCATAAGAAAGAAGGCCGCTAAGTATATGACGTTTCGGTATACTTTGTAGCCTTTCTTATGACTGCAGGATTAGATCGTGTCCGGTTTTTAAATAATAAACTACCTATTTTTTTATGTTAATATTATCTCTAACAGATGGAACATAAAGTTGAAAACGAATCTATTGCTTACTTTAAAAATAGCTTGGTTAATATTGGAATTATCAAAATAAATAAAAAAATAATTGATAAAAACAACTGATTTATTAATATAATACAAAATATTGATGCTTATTACTAAGAGTAGAGCCTGATTTTTTCACAATTTGACATGGATTAATATTTATGGGAATACTGAAAGTTTTATACATAAAAAAATAACATGAGTGCATTTAATATTTTAAAATATTATAGATCCACTTTTCACTTTAATTTAGCTACTTCTCACTTTCAAATTATCGATAATTGCAATTATCGGCAACGCACTTGTAACTCCTCTGGTGTTGCGGGTGTCTATGGGCGGCGGTAATCGCTTACCATCAGGTGATCCGTCTGCTCGTTTGCCACCTCTGCCATAAAAAAAAAAAAAAAAAAAAAAAATAATTTAATTTAATTTAATTTAATTTAATTTATTCATCATCATAAACATAACATTACAGATAAAATCCAATACGTCATATTTATCACCTAATTTTACTAAAAATAAATAAAGTCATAACATATTATTAACTACAGAGTTTCATAACATTTACATCAGAGATAAATAATAAAATAAAAAATAAAAATTTTGTCATTCATTTTATTCATCTACACGCTCACTGTATCTCAGGCAAGCCCTCTCGATCATCCTCCATTCGTCCGCAAACAGATCGCAGTCTGGTTGCGTGTCAGAGAGTGCGTTGAGGGCCCGCAGAGCACGGCACACCGGCGCGTGTTGGCGCGCGGCCGTGCGCGCCACCGCCGGAGCGAACAAGCGCACTCTCCTGTCACGGAACCGTGTGCGTCTATCTGGCACATAAAGCCTTATTTCCGGGAGCAGGTCAGGACAATTCAATTTGCCGTGCAAGAGTCGGCAAACAAAAGTCATCTGGTTGTGGATTCTGCGCGTTTCTAGCGAATTATAACCAAGCATGCCCTGTAGGTATTTGGTAGGGTACATGAATGGGTAATAATTATAGAATTTTGAGTACAAAAACCTCAGGAAACGTTTTTGCACTTTTTCTAGCATAAGGCAATACGTTTTTTCATATGGATTCCACACCGATGACCCAAACTCTATTTTACTCCTTATGAGAGAAGAAAACAGAAGATTTATAGCGTTTAGGTCCGAGAAATCCTTACATGTACGCGTTACAAATCCCAGCCTACGAAAACAGTCAACTGCCAGTGTCCGCATGTGTTCATGAAAATTTAACCTAGGATCAAATATTACTCCTAAATCCTTAACAGTGTCCACCCTAGGTATTTGCTCACTGTTTAGAAAATACTGGGCCTGTATGCTTTGTGCAGACCGAGTAAAACTCATGATTTGGCATTTCTTTACGTTAAAACAGAGACGATTGTCGTCACTCCATTTCTGTACGATATTCAAATTGCGTTGCATTGCCTGACAGTCGTCCGCAGACTTTATATCGACTACGATTTTTAAATCGTCAGCGTATAACAGGCAGTGACCAGCCGGAAGGTGGCTGGATAGGTCGTTTATCATGATTGTAAACAACAGGGGGCCCAGCGATGAACCCTGACTGATGCCTGATTTAGTGCAATATGGTGACGAGTTATAGCAACCAAGGCGGACGAACTGTTTACGATCACGCAGGTAGTCGGCAAATAATCTTAGTAAGCCAGGTGTAAAGCCAATGGCACATAATTTCTCTAATAGAATGTCATTATCGACCTGGTCAAAGGCTTTTTTAAAATCCAAATAAGCCACGTCGACCTGAATTTTGTCGTCCATTCTCCTTGATATGTATTCTACTAGGGAGAGGAGGTTTGTATCAACCGATCTACCTTTCCTAAAAGCGTGTTGGGAGTCACAAAGGCGAGACTCTATCTGGTTATAAATTTTCAAGTGCAGTACGCTCTCGAAAATTTTTGCGAATGATGAAAGAACAGCTATAGGGCGATAGTTTTCTGCCTGTGTTTTATCACCAGTTTTATGAATCGGAGACACGCGTGTTGTCTTCCAACACTCCGGATACGTACTAGTCTTGAGAGCTAAATTGAACACATGTGCCAAAGGGATCACGAATTCACGCTTACATACCTTGATAATAAACGATGGTACGTTATCTGGACCCATGGCACTTTTAGGGCTCAATTTGTCAATGGCATGTCCTACATCAGATTCCAGTATTCTAATTATATTGACGTAATAATTATTCGGTGCTGACGTACATAGTTCAGAGTTTAGGTCTGGTACCCGTGGTAAAAATACACTACTGAAATAGTTTGCGAACGCATTCGCCGCAGCTACTCCAGTGTACTTATTTTGCCCTCGCGCTATGTTTGGCTCAAAACCTCCCTTGGTCCGAAGACCTTTTACATGAGTCCAGAATGCTCGAGGATTGACAGCTAGGTCCCTTTGAATATGCTCTAAATAATTCTGATAACTCACTGTAACCCTAGCTTTGATATCAGCCCGAATTTCTCCAAAAAATCTGTACATATGTGGGTCTTTACTAGACTTCCAAATTTTATGTAGACAATGTTTAAGTTTCAAGTCCCTAATTAGTTCTCCCGTGTACCAAGTAGGATATCTCCGAGTATTTTTGTTACGCCTAGACTTTTTTGGAACAGAAACATTTATACACTCATATACTAATTCATACAGACGCATAACAGCATTATTAACTGATTTAGTTTCCGCTAATACGTCATTCCAATCTATTTTAAGGATCATTTCAGCAAGCAATTGAAAATTGGCCTTACCATAATTCCAGTCCGTATCTGCGCTGATGTTGCTAGGCTCTAGGGGGGTTTCACTGCCGTGTGATGCTATGCTTACTGTGATATCCAAAGGGGGATGGTATTTATCTATGTTGTGTACCAAACTTTCATCCGCTGCACACACGCTCGCAGAGAGGGCATTCTCATTCACCAACACAACATCCAGTCTACTTCCACAATGATTAACAATAGTATTGTATTCGACTAGACGACAATATGTCAAAAAATAAGCCATATAGTTGTTTATGTTTACACTTGCACTGTTTAGGTTTAAATCACCAACAATTATCACTAAGCTGTTACTTTTTAGTTTTTGAGTTATGTTATCTTCCACTGCACAGAACCAATTCATGTAATCGTCATCAGTACTGGTTGGTTTAAGGTAGACAACACACACGTAAAGATCACGGCCTTGGTATGTGAGTGACGCCCATAGGTCTTCCCCGCGCTCTGTCTCTAGGTCCTGGCGGCGACGAATTTCAAGACCCGGTCTCGCAATTAGTAGCACTCCACCGCCTCGTGTACAACGGTCCCTTCTGAGTAAAGTCCAGTTGGTCGGTGACACTTCTTCGTCTTCTACTGAGGAGTCCAAGTTAGTTTCCGTGACCGCTATAACGTCGGCTTGACATAAAGTTGTGTTTTGACGCCAAGACCGGAGCTTGGTCTTGATTCCTCTGACATTCTGGTACAATATGTCTAGTGAGGATATTTTTGTGAGTGGTTTTGGTTTAGGAGTTCTACTTCCGCTTTGCCGTCTCTTCGGCACCCTTGTTGAAAGATTCCTGGCCGGGTGTGGGGTGCTTCGAAGACTTTCGTGCACGCCCGGCACTTCGTCGAAACCACTCGCAGACTTCTGTGCCTGTGGGCCACGTTTCGGCTGTCATAAAAAGAATAAATTTGCTCTCTGGTACTGACAGAACGAAAGAAGCATAGCGGTCATGTCTAAGTTTAAGTTTTTCTACTTCATATCCCGTTGTATTACTAATTTGTTCCATATACAGTTTAATAGCGTCAGGAGTAGTGTCTGGTTTAAAGAAACACGCATGTATCTTTTTAGTTCTCTCGACCATTTTCAGGAGTTCATGTTGCTGTCCGTTTCCTTTAACCACTCCTACGCGTGCAGGCTTTTGCTTACGTGTATTGGTGGTATCTATATTATTACCCAGACGCTTAACAGCTTTCCGTACCTCAGTGCTAGATCTCGTGGTAGCCTTATTTTCTGTCTCATTACCTGTACACTTACTTTTGATTACAGGAATGGATGCTTTAGAAGTGGATACCTTAGAAGTGATAGCGGCATAGGTAGGCCGTTTGGTTTGAGAGGTAGCTTTTTGGTTATGCGACGGCGATGAACAAAGTCCTGGGTCTGTGTGGCCTGTGGAAGGGCTGTTTCTACTTGACTCTTGCGGACTAATAGTTTGTGGACTTGTGTCGGCCGCATTAGGTGATATTTTGGAAGAGAGATCAGGAGATGGACGACATTTTGAAGTCTCATGAATCTTTTCGAGTTCTAAAAGCCTTATGTTGGTCGTCGCTTGCTCGTTTTCCATCCTCAGCTTTTCATTTTCTAACTTCGTCAGGCGCTTACTGGTATCATCCGCATTATTTTGCAGAATGGAGTGCTCGTCTAAGATGTTTTCTACAGAATTAGTTAAGAGATCAATGTCTGTTCTTAAAGTAGTATATTTGTTGTTTAACACACTAAGTTCACATTTCAAGGTTTTGAAATATTCTGAAAGCTCCTGCAGTTTGGTATCTTGTTTCTGAAACTGTTCGGTTACTTGCATTCGGAATTCACGAAGTTCGGTTAGAATCGTCATGTTGTTGACTTTATTTTCCAGTTGTAAATTAACATCTGTATCCGACTGTATGATTTCAGGACAAACTTCCACGCTGAAGGTACGATTTTGTTCTGGTTTTGCGCCTCCGCGTCGTTGGGTGTTAACGTACTCAGTGGAAAATTCTTTGGGTGAGAAAACCTGCTGGTGTTCATGTGGAGATTTTACTATCATCTGGACTGTGTTTTGTAGGTCTGGTTTTGTAGTCTGTGGTCTTACTGGGGTGTGATCATTTTTTGGAGTGCGTTTAGCGGTCAGTCCACATTCGGGGCACAGCCAAGTACGATCCAGCTCGTGCTTGTGAGCAACAAAGTGTTGTTTTGTTATACTCACACATATGAAGTGATATTTCCCCTTACACTTGGAGCATTCCAGTAATTCACCTATGGTGATATATTTTCCACACGCATCACAGGTTCTCATTATGTTGTTAAAAACAGATATTCCGTGTTAAGTGTCTCTGAGAGGCAAAAACTCCGTAGGCACTATTCGTCTCAGCGGGTGTTAAATATTCTATGACGCACTGCCCGCACCGGTCGGCTCTGCTGATTCACTTGGGCTTCCGCTGTCCGGCCGCGAAATAGACCCGTCCACGCTAGGCATTACGTACGAGACTCGCCTGCATAGAGTATCCTTACCGGTAGCACGCACCAGCCGGGTGATCGCACAATAGAAAAAATATATTTAGTGTTATTCTTAGTAATACACTAGTAATTTGAGTTTTTATTTATTCTAATGCAGTATATTACTTCACTTTGCACTTTAGTACTATTTTTAAAAGTTGAAATTAGGTTAGACAATTTTAAATGACCTGTTTGTTAGGAGCGAAAACGAATAGTTGTTGCACGTTAGGTCCGCCGTAGATATTTACATAATATCTCAACTCTCAAGCAAGCAACGGATGTTGATCTTGATGTCTCAGCGCATCAAGTGGGCGACAAACAGCTGGTCAGTCTCGGCTCCAGACTTGGCCGTTATCCATTCTCAACTCGTAAAGAACCTCCTGAGGCCGATTGGAATTGCCATGTCCTGATGGAGAGAGATTCTCCTGGCACGGCTTCTCCGCCGGTACTGTATCGGCTTCTGACACTCAAAGGCAGTCTGGTCACTGTTCCTAACTTTAAATCGACCGGGTCCAGGAATAATGCGTAATAGTGATTTCGTATTTTCTTACTTAACTATAAAAAATAATAACTTTATCCTTGTTTATTGTTCGAAGAAACGAACAAAATAGCAAAACAAACTTAAACAGCGTTCCAGAACTATGTCATGAGAATATTGAAAATTAAACTTGTTAGTAGGATAGCTTATTGTGATCTGTGTAAGTGTGAAAGGGACACACTGTTATCAGGTAACTCTAATCCTTGGTGATTGTTGATTTTGGAACGCAGGAGCCGGAATTAAGAAAAAAAAAGTCGTGCAAACATCCGACTTATCAGTTTATAAGACAGGCCCTACAGAAGCGACAAATGGCACCATTTTATTGGTACCAAAACTGATATTAAAATTCTTTGAATAAACTCCCTGGCCTACTTTTGAGGTGAAACTAAATAAAAAAAGTTTTATCGCAGTAACAGTATACGGTATATAACACATTTGGCTGATCATATAAAGGAAACGAACAACAGAAATGATTGATATTTTGGGGCCAAAAAACGGTGCCATTTGTCGCTTCCGTTAGGCGTATCCTTTATTTATGACGATGCATGCAAAGTCGTGCAGTGTTGTTAGACTTAATTAGCTAAAATTTCCAACAGCAAGACAGCCGAAACTGTAAACTATAATTAAGCAAAATAACATAGGAAATAAAACATGTTGTTATTACTTAGGGCTAGTCATGTATAAATACATAAAAACAATACGAATATGACCTTTGCGGCGGAACATTTTTCATCTTATAATTATTTCAATAATCACCAACTTTTTCAATAAATTCATGATACGGCAACATTCTGTGATTTGCTTTTGCATTTTGTACTCTAATAACATGAAGTTATATGAAGTTCATAAAATCTTAATTACTTTAATTTTATTAAATGAAAGTGGCTTTTTTCGGACTTTTCCTCTACTCACTGGATACTTGCACACAATCTGGCATTCAAAGTTATACCCTCCGACCCCCGCAACAGGGCAAACAACCATGTCAATCAGTCAGTCAGTCAGTGGTAATCGAGCTTTATATAGTATAACTAGTGGGCGCTCGGTGCGCGAGCTGCATGCAGCTCGCGGTGAAACTTTTTTTTATACAATTTCATAAAAAGATAACACACATAATACACGGTCGTGCATTAGTGAGGAGTATGTCGGAATTTTGCAGGCTACCATATACAGAACGTAACAGAAAGGTGTGATAATACTTCAAGGTTTGCTTTTACCCATCAAACTGAACAACTTTTGTTCTACAACTTTGTTGAAATCGCAAAGAAATTTTCGGACTTTTCATACAAATTTGGTTCGCCAGCTGATCGATTTGTATGAAAAGTCCAAAAAAAATTTTGCCATTTCAACAAACTTGTAGAACAAAAGTTGTTCAGTTTGATGGGTAAAAGCCAACCCTGAAGTATTATCACACCTTTCTGTTACACCCTGTATAGGCACGGATATGTAAATAAACTAAATTGTTCTTAAAACTCAGATTAGTCTTTATTTCATTATTGAAAAAAAACTTTCCTATCCAAAATTATGAAAATCGAAAATATAATTAAGCAATAAAACCAAAAAGTTAAAAAAACTAAACCAAGGTAGTTGATTTAAAACATCTTTGCTGGCATTTTCTTTAGCCCTTCGATCATACAATACTCTTCAATTGTACTTTATAATATAAAATCTCATGGATGAAAACCTTTTTTTTAAATATATTTTTCATGTATTTTAAGCACGCAACTTCGACCGCGTTGAAATCGCACAAAAAAATATAATGCACCAACTATTAGGTCGTACACTACTGCGGAGTTGGCATATCGTATGGCGGGCTACTATCTAGTGGCGCGGAAAAAAAGAAAAAATTAAGGCGGAAACATATTATTAAAACGTCACCCGACGTGCGCGACGACATCGACACCCGAGTTTACCCGATCCAACAAACGCATATGGTTATAGAAGCCTTTGCTTCATTCTTGCGGAATAGAGAAAACATAAAATGTAAAACGAAAAAAAAATTCTTAACGAACCGAAGATTTTTCATATCAGACAAGACTGTATGGATATAGAGCCTATGCCATATACTTACAGAAAAAAATTTGTTTCGAACTACGAAGCCGGCGCTTTTTCTTAATTCGTTTTTTTTTCAGGAATTGATTGCTTTATAAATTATCTGATGTGGAATCGGATAAAACTTTCTTTTATAAGGTTTCAGAAAGGATACACGTATTTGCCCATGGACCCATCAATCGCACCTTACTGTAACAGAGTGTCATACCAAAACTGATCAAGTCTGCAGGAAATAAAAACAAAATAAGCATCCCAAACAGTCTGTTGTCTCGACACAGGATATCTACAAGGTGAGCAGAACCTTCTGCAGCCCCAAAGCACCCAAAGTAAAGCAGTAAGCAGAAAAGTAGGTCTAACCGATTTTGATTCAAGACAGTAAGAGTATGGAATCTGTCCACAGTACACATTAGGGAAGTGCCTGATGTCCCAGCAGTAGGGTCCCTATGGGTTGATAAATGATAATATTTCTGGTAGTTTGTCTACAGGTGACATTAAAACAGTCATACATACTGAAACTCACAAAAACAAATCTGCAACTCAACAATTGTTAGGTACCTTCCCATTTAGGCAATCTGTTAATAATTTTGTAAGTGCTGTTAAGGGTTACTTATGTTTTTCAGATCAAGACGTTAATAGATGGAATACCTAGTTGGACTCCCAAGGCCACATTTGAATCATAAAAATGATGTAATAACTGCCAATTTCAATAAATGAAGTCTACGGAATGTAGAAAACAGAAGCTAAGGAATCCAAGAAGAACAAAATATAATAGCAAATTGTATTCTATTGCAGGCCCCAACTTTAAAATTTGAATAAGAGATGACGGCTTACCTTATTTATTAATTATTTACAACTGGAAAGCATCTTTCTATGACATTCCTTATTATGATGTGTGATATAGAAGGAATATTTTTTTACTGGAAAATTAAAGATACCTAAAATATTTTTTTTATTTGTAAAATTGATATATCTTATAGTAAATTAACTTTATTTTCATCATTTTAATATTGTCATGACTATTTTAAAACTGTAATACTAACAAAAATGACCACAGAAATTTAAGAACTTTTTATTATGTATGTTGCTTTTTAACAATAATAGGCTACTATATTGCTGTGCTCAAGAAAGGTATCACAAAGGAACTTCATTTTATTAATGTAACACCAATATGTAACTGTGGTTGCAATAAATATGTACGGAACCCTCAGTGTGTAAGTCAGACTTGCTTGGTTAGTAGAAATAAACTGACAAAAATTATAGAAAGTTGTAAGGGGTGTTATAAATTAAAGTTTGAAACTGATGAACTGACTATAGTTGTAAAATATTGCCAAAGATAATATAGGTATTTAGTGGCAAAATAAAGAAACATTTGACAACAATGAGGTATGATTTATTTATTTATTAAATTCATCATCTCCGTGAGCTAAAAGACATCCACTGCCGATCAAAGGCCTCCCTAAACACAAAGATTTTCACACCAACCGTCCTGCCCTGCCCGCACCAGTGGCTTCCCGCAAACTTCACCAGCTCATAGGTGTATGGGGACGCCTGTAGGTGTGTCCTTATAATAGCACTACCTCATCCCCTCCTATGGGTTTCGATAGGTATAACTAACAAAATAAATAAAACAACATATTACAACATTAATATTTATTAACAAAATTATTAATGTTATTTTAGTAACTTTAGATGGTTTTTTCATAATTTGGCATGGACATTGATCAGTATCCTTGTTGCTGTTTCTGAATGCTGATTGCTGCTCACATAACTACAATCAATACTTTTCACTTCATAGCTTTAGCTGGTTTTTTCACAGTTTGGCATGGACATTGATCAGTAAACATCTCTAATGGCAAACGCAGCATGTGACTCTTCCTTCCCGTATTCTTCTGCGCAGGTGTCCGCCTCGTAAAGAGCTTCGCAAGGCCGTAAACGCAAGACCTGCCTTGGAGTCCTGGTGAAGAGTAGGTTGGGGGCTTCCTATTATCTGGATTGAGAATCTATTGGCACGGATCCTTTGTAGATCGGTCGTATATAGGTGTTGATTTGCCATTTCAATGCCATTCTTCTTGAAAACAAACTTGCCTCTTACTCATTTAACATTGTTTACGTTTGATTTGTGTATTCTGTAGTAAAAATATTTGACATCTGAGTTTGACATTTTCACCTTGATTGAAAGCAGGATAGTTTATTGTAATTTGTGTAGGTGTGAAAGGGACAAACTACAGTGTTGCACCTTAATTAGCTCAAATCCCCGACCGTAAGGCACCCGAAAATTGAAGTCATAAATAACAAGAGAAACATACGTAATAAAATATTTCGTTATTACTTGAGGCTAAACAAATATAAATACATAAAAACAAAATGAATAAATACTTTGCCGGAGGAAATTTTTCATCTTATAATTATTCCAACAATCACCAAGTTTTTCAATAGTTCATAATACGGCAACATTCCGTGATTTGCTTTTCCATTATGAACTCTAATGACGTGAAGTCGTATGGAGTTCATAAAATCTTAATTATGTTAATTTTATTAAATGAAAGTGGCTTTTTTCGGACTTTTCCTCTACTCACTGGAAAAAACCACGAACTTCTGCATTCAAAGTCATACCCTCCAACCCCCGCAACAGGACAAACAACCATGTCAATCAGTCAGTCAGTCAGTGGTAATCGAGCTTTATATAGTATAACTAGTGGGCGCTCGGTGCGCGAGCTGCATGCAGCTCGCGGTGAAACTTTTTTTTTATACAATTTCATAAAAATATAAAAATATAAAAATATAAAAATATAAAATATATATAAAAATATAATTTCATAGTACACGGTCGTGCATTAGTGAGGAGTATGTCGGAATTTTGCAGGCTACCATATACAGAACGTAACAGAAAGGTGTGATAATACTTTAAGGTTAGCTTTTTCCAATCAAACTGAACAACTTTTGTTCTACAACTTTGTTGAAATCGCAAAGAAATTTTCGGACTTTTCATACAAATTTGGTTCGCCAGCTGATCGATTTGTATGAAAAGTCCAAAAAAAATTTTGCCATTTCAACAAACTTGTAGAACAAAAGTTGTTCAGTTTGATGGGTAAAAGCCAACCCTGAAGTATTATCACACCTTTCTGTTACACCCTGTATAGGCACGGATATGTAAATAAACTAAATTGTTCTTAAAACTCAGATTAGTCTTTATTTCATTATTGAAAAAAAACTTTCCTATCCAAAATTATGAAAATCGAAAATATAATTAAGCAATAAAACCAAAAAGTTAAAAAAACTTAACCAAGGTAGTTGATTTAAAACATCTTTGCTGGCATTTTCTTTAGCCCTTCGATCATACAATACTCTTCAATTGTACTTTATAATATAAAATCTCATGGATGAAAACCTTTTTTTTAAATATATTTTTCATGTATTTTAAGCACGCAACTTCGACCGCGTTGAAATCGCACAAAAAAATATAATGCACCAACTATTAGGTCGTACACTACTGCGGAGTTGGCATATCGTATGGCGGGCTACTATCTAGTGGCGCGGAAAAAAAGAAAAAAATAAGGCGGAAACATATTATTAAAACGTCACCCGACGTGCGCGACGACACCCGAGTTTACCCGACCCAACAAACGCATATGGTTATAGAAGCCTTTGCTTCATTCTTGCGGAATAGAGAAAACAAAAAATGTAAAACGAAAAAAAAAATTCTTAACGAACCGAAGATTTTTCATATCAGACAAGACTGTATGGATATAGAGCTTATGCCTTATACTTACAGAAAAAAATTTGTTTCGAACTACGAAGCGGCGCTTTTTCTTAATTCGTTTTGTTTCAAGAATTGATTGCTTTATAAATTATCTGATGTGGAATCGGATAAAACTTTCTTTTATAAGGTTTCAGAAAGGATACACGTATTTGCCCATGGACCCATCAATCGCACCTTACTGTAACAGAGTGTCATACCAAAACTGATCAAGTCTGCAGGAAATAAAAACAAAATAAGCATCCCAAACAGTCTGTTGTCTCGACACAGGATATCTACAAGGTGAGCAGAACCTTCTGCAGCCCCAAAGCACCCAAAGTAAAGCAGTAAGCAGAAAAGTAGGTCTAACCGATTTTGATTCAAGACAGTAAGAGTATGGAATCTGTCCACAGTACACATTAGGGAAGTGCCTGATGTCCCAGCAGTAGGGTCCCTATGGGTTGATAAATGATAATATTTCTGGTAGTTTGTCTACAGGTGACATTAAAACAGTCATACATACTGAAACTCACAAAAACAAATCTGCAACTCAACAATTGTTACCTTCCAATTTAGGCAATCTGTTAATAATTTTGTATGATGCAGTGCTGTTAAGGGTTACTTATGTTTTTCAGATCAAGACGTTAATAGATGGAATACCTAGTTGGACTCCCAAGTCCACATTTGAATCATAAAAATGATGTAATAACTGCCAATTTCAATAAATGAAGTCTACGGAATGTAGAAAACAGACGCTAAGGAATCCAAGAAGAACAAAATATAATAGCAAAAAACTTATAACTGTTTGTTTTTAATTATGTGACTCAAAATAAATAACAAATTGTATTCTATTGCGCAGGCCCCAACTTTAAATTTTGAATAAGAGATGACGGCTTACCTTATTTATTAATTATTTACAACTGGAAAGCATCTTTCTATGACATTCCTTAAGATGATGTGTGATATAGAAGGAATATTTTTTTACTGGAAAATTAAAGATACCTAAAATATTTTTTTTATTTGTAAAATTGATATATCTTATAGTAAATTAACTTTATTTTCATCATTTTAATATTGTCATGACTATTTTAAAACTGTAATACTAACAAAAATGACCACAGAAATTTAAGAACTTTTTATTATGTATGTTGCTTTTTAACAATAATAGGCTACTATATTGCTGTGCTCAAGAAAGGTATCACAAAGGAACTTCATTTTATTAATGTAACACCAATATGTAACTGTGGTTGCAATAAATATGTACGGAACCCTCAGTGTGTAAGTCAGACTTGCTTGGTTAGTAGAAATAAACTGACAAAAATTATAGATATACCTAACTATCTGGATAGAAAGTTGTACGGGGTTATAAATTAAAGTTTGAAACTGATGAACTGACTATAGTTGTAAAATATTGCCAAAGATAATATAGGTATTTAGTGGCAAAATAAAGAAACATTTGACAACAATGAGCTATGATTTATTTATTTATTAAATTCATCATCTCCGTGAGCTAAAAGACATCCACTGCCGATCAAAGGCCTCCCTAAACACAAAGATTTTCACACCAACCGTCCTGCCCTGCCCGCACCAGTGGCTTCCCGCAAACTTCACCAGCTCATAGGTGTATGGGGACGCCTGTAGGTGTGTCCTTATAATAGCACTACCTCATCCCCTCCTATGGGTTTCGATAGGTATAACTAACAAAATAAATAAAACAACATATTACAACATTAATATTTATTAACAAAATTATTAATGTTATTTTAGTAACTTTAAATGGTATTTTCATAATTTGGCATGGACATTGATCAGTATCCTTGTTGCTGTTTCTGAATGCTGATTGCTGCTCACATAACTACAATCAATACTTTTCACTTCATAGCTTTAGCTGGTTTTTTCACAGTTTGGCATGGACATTGATCAGTAAACATCTCTAATGGCAAACGCAGCATGTGACTCTTCCTTCCCGTATTCTTCTGCGCAGGTGTCCGCCTCGTAAAGAGCTTCGCAAGGCCGTAAACGCAAGACCTGCCTTGGAGTCCTGGTGAAGAGTAGGTTGGGGGCTTCCTATTATCTGGATTGAGAATCTATTGGCACGGATCCTTTGTAGATCGGTCGTATATAGGTGTTGATTTGCCATTTCAATGCCATTCTTCTTGAAAACAAACTTGCCTCTTACTCATTTAACATTGTTTACGTTTGATTTGTGTATTCTGTAGTAAAAATATTTGACATCTGAGTTTGACATTTTCACCTTGATTGAAAGCAGGATAGTTTATTGTAATTTGTGTAGGTGTGAAAGGGACAAACTACAGTGTTGCACCTTAATTAGCTCAAATCCCCGACCGTAAGGCACCCGAAAATTTAAGTCATAAATAACAAGAGAAACATACGTAATAAAATATTTCGTTATTACTTGAGGCTAAACAAATATAAATACATAAAAACAAAATGAATAAATACTTTGCCGGAGGAAATTTTTCATCTTATAATTATTCCAACAATCACCAAGTTTTTCAATAGTTCATAATACGGCAACATTCCGTGATTTGCTTTTCCATTATGAACTCTAATGACGTGAAGTCGTATGGAGTTCATAAAATCTTAATTATGTTAATTTTATTAAATGAAAGTGGCTTTTTTCGGACTTTTCCTCTACTCACTGGAAAAAACCACGAACTTCTGCATTCAAAGTCATACCCTCCGACCCCCGCAACAGGGCAAACAACCATGTCAATCAGTCAGTCAGTGGTAATCGAGCTTTATATAATATAACTAGTGGGCGCTCGGTGCGCGAGCTGCATGCAGCTCGCGGTGAAACTTTTATTTTATACAATTTCATAAAAAGATAACACACATAGTACACGGTCGTGCATTAGTGAGGAGTATGTCGGAATTTTGCAGGCTACCATATACAGAACGTAACAGAAAGGTGTGATAATACTTCAAGGTTGGCTTTTACCCATCAAACTGAACAACTTTTGTTCTACAACTTTGTTGAAATCGCAAAGAAATTTTCGGACTTTTCATACAAATTTGGTTCGCCAGCTGATCGATTTGTATGAAAAGTCCAAAAAAAATTTTGCCATTTCAACAAACTTGTAGAACAAAAGTATTATCACACCTTTCTGTTACACCCTGTATAGGCACGGATATGTAAATAAACTAAATTCTTCTTAAAACTCAGATTAGTCTTTATTTCATTATTTAAAAAAAACTTTCCTATCCAAAATTATGAAAATCGAAAATATAATTAAGCAATAAAACCAAAAAGTTAAAAAAACTAAACCAAGGTAGTTGATTTAAAACATCTTTGCTGGCATTTTCTTTAGCCCTTCGATCATACAATACTCTTCAATTGTACTTTATAATATAAAATCTCATGGATGAAAACCTTTTTTTTAAATATATTTTTCATGTATTTTAAGCACGCAACTTCGACCGCGTTGAAATCGCACAAAAAAATATAATGCACCAACTATTAGGTCGTACACTACTGCGGAGTTGGCATATCGTATGGCGGGCTACTATCTAGTGGGGCGCGGAAAAAAAGAAAAAATTAAGGCGGAAACATATTATTAAAACGTCACCCGACGTGCGTGACGACACCCGAGTTTACCCGACCTAACAAACGCATATGGTTATAGAAGCCTTTGCTTCATTCTTGCGGAATAGAGAAAACAAAAAATGTAAAACGAAAAAAAAATTTCTTAACGAACCGAAGATTTTTCATATCAGACAAGACTGTATGGATATAGAGCCTATGCCTTATACTTACAGAAAAAAAATTGTTTCGAACTACGAAGCGGCGCTTTTTCTTAATTCGTTTTTTTTCAGGAATTGATTGCTTTATAAATTATCTGATGTGGAATCGGATAAAACTTTCTTTTATAAGGATTCAGAAAGGATACACGTATTTGCCCATGGACCCATCAATCGCACCTTACTATAACAGAGTGTCATACCAAAACTGATCAAGTCTGCAGGAAATAAAAACAAAATAAGCATCCCAAACAGTCTGTTGTCTCGACACAGGATATCTACAAGGTGAGCAGAACCTTCTGCAGCCCCAAAGCACCCAAAGTAAAGCAGTAAGCAGAAAAGTAGCTCTAACCGATTTTGATTCAAGACAGTAAGAGTATGGAATCTGTCCACAGTACACAGGGAAGTGCCTGATGTCCCAGCAGTAGGGTCCCTATGGGTTGATAAATGATAATATTTCTGGTAGTTTGTCTACAGGTGACATTAAAACAGTCATACATACTGAAACTCACAAAAACAAATCTGCAACTCAACAATTGTTACCTTCCCATTTAGGCAATCTGTTAATAATTTTGTATGATGCAGTGCTGTTAAGGGTTACTTATGTTTTTCAGATCAAGACGTTAATAGATGGAATACCTAGTTGGACTCCCAAGTCCACATTTGAATCATAAAAATGATGTAATAACTGCCAATTTCAATAAATGAAGTCTACGGAATGTAGAAAACAGACGCTAAGGAATCCAAGAAGAACAAAATATAATAGCAAAAAACTTATAACTGTTTGTTTTTAATTATGTGACTCAAAATAAATAACAAATTGTATTCTATTGCGCAGGCCCCAACTTTAAATTTTGAATAAGAGATGACGGCTTACCTTATTTATTAATTATTTACAACTGGAAAGCATCTTTCTATGACATTCCTGATTATGATGTGTGATATAGAAGGAATATTTTTTTACTGGAAAATTAAAGATACCTAAAATATTTTTTTTATTTGTAAAATTGATATATCTTATAGTAAATTAACTTTATTTTCATCATTTTAATATTGTCATGACTATTTTAAAACTGTAATACTAACAAAAATGACCACAGAAATTTAAGAACTTTTTATTATGTATGTTGCTTTTTAACAATAATAGGCTACTATATTGCTGTGCTCAAGAAAGGTATCACAAAGGAACTTCATTTTATTAATGTAACACCAATATGTAACTGTGGTTGCAATAAATATGTACGGAACCCTCAGTGTGTAAGTCAGACTTGCTTGGTTAGTAGAAATAAACTGACAAAAATTATAGATATACCTAACTATCTGGATAGAAAGTTGTAAGGGGTTATAAATTAAAGTTTGAAACTGATGAACTGACTATAGTTGTAAAATATTGCCAAAGATAATATAGGTATTTAGTGGAAAAATAAAGAAACATTTGACGACAAATTACCTTCACCATCTCCGGGAGCTAAAAGACATCCACTGCCGATCAAATGCCTCCCTAAACACAAAGATTTTCACACCAACCGTCCTGCCCTGCCCGCACCAGTGGCTTCCCGCAAACTTCACCAGCTCATAGGTGTATGGGGACGCCTGTAGGTGTGGCCTTATAATAGCACTACCTCATCTCCTCCTATGGGTTTCGATAGGTATAACTAACAAAATAAATAAAACAACATATTACAACATTAATATTTATTAACAAAATTATTAATGTTACTTCAGTAACTTTAGGCGGTTTTTTCACAATTTGGCATGGACATTGATCAGTATCCTTGTTGCTGTTTCTGAATGCTGATTGCTGCTCACATAACTACAGTCAATACTTTTCACTTCGTAGCTTTAGCTGGTTTTTTCACAGTTTGGCATGGACATTGATCAGTAAGCATCTCTAATGGCAAACGCAGCATGTGACTCTTCCTTCCCGTATTCTTCTGCGCAGGTGTCCGCCTCGTAAAGAACTTCCTTAAGCCGTAAACGCAAGACCTGCCTGCTGATGAAGAGTAGGTTGGGGGCTCCGTATTATCTGGATTGAGAATCTATTGGCACGGATCCTTTGTAGATCGGTCGTATATAGGCGTTGATTTGCCATTTCAATGCCATTCCTCTTGAAAACAAACTTGCCTTTTAATTATTTAATATTGTTTACGTTTGATTTTGCGTATTCTGTAGTAAACATATTTGACATCTGAGTTTGACATTTGAACCTTGATTGAAAGCAGGATAGTTTATTGTAATTTATGTAGGTGTGAAAGGGACAAACTACAGTGTTGCACATTAATTAGCTCAAATCCCCGACCGTAAGGCACCCGAAAATTTTAGTCATAAATAACAAGAGAAACATAGGTAATAAAATATTTCGTTATTACTTGAGGCTAACCAAATATAAATACATAAAAACAAAATGAATAAATACTTTGCCGGAGGAATTTTTTCATCTTATAGTTATTCCAACAATCACCAACTTTTTCAATAGTTCATAATACGGCAACATTCCGTGATTTGATTTTCCATTATGAACTCTAATGACATGAAGTCGTATGGAGTTCATAAAATCTTAATTATGTTAATTTTATTAAATGAAAGTGGCTTTTTTTGGACTTTTCCTCTACTCACTGGAAAAAACCACAAACTTCTGCATTCAAAGTCATACCCTCCAACCCCCGCAACAGGACAAACAACCATGTCAATCAGTCAGTCAGTGGTAATCGAGCTTTATATAATATAATTATGCAAATAAATCGATGACATTTTGTTTCTTTCGAACGTCATCATTTTAGGTTAATTACATGCAAATCGTAATGGTCGCTTTAAAAATTTGGTATAAGTAAATTGTTTAACATATTCAAAATACGTTCAAAGTAAATTATTTAAACGCAAGGCACATATATTAGTAATAATAATAGTACAAGCCAATAATAGGTTTTCCTTAATTAAACCAAAAAGTAATAACAATATAAGTCGTAGGTATTATACATGCATACTTTTGTATTATGTAGTACAAGTACTTAGTTGTGGAAAAAGAGATAATAAAAGAAATCCAAAGAATCAGATGTTATAATAACTATACGAAGATAAATATGGTATATATTATATGTATATACATAAATAAATATATATGAGTAAATCATATAAATCCTCCGTCTCTTTTCGCGAGTAGGTATTTGTAGTGTAACAAAATAACGGTCGTAACATTCGTGGATACATACTTCGCAATAATATTGACTTATGTATTCAAAATGTCACTTACTATGAGTTTTTTAAACAACGGCTTTAATGTATGAAATGGGTCAAATTTACTAAAAGATGTAGTAAATACGAGGCATGCGCGTTAGAACTCCGTTACCGGCATAGTTGGTGGCGTGACGCGGTACATGCAGTAGCGGTGTGTGGCGCGTGTGTTAGATATTGTTATATTATTTAAAATATTCTTTTTTTTTAATATACATAATACCAATTTTTTTATCTAAGTGTTTGTGCACTTACACCTTAAGTTTGTAAGTCGTCATACGGACACGTGATGTTGTTTACTCTGTTTATAAAAGTCTAATCAAACAAAAGTTACTTAAAAATTAATATTATTATTTATGAAATTATTTGTAACGTCTAAAAGTAGTTTATTTGGAATTCAGTTATAAACCACGTGTTTAGTTTGTTTGTTAATAAAACCAAACCGTTTAAAAAGTGATCTAATACATTTGAAAATACTATTAAATATTTAAAATTACTTTATCATGTATAATCAAAATGGTGGTGGTAAATGACCTGATCACTATCTTGAACAACAACCACTTCCATACGATAGGATACGCAGACGATCTGGCTATCCTCGTGTCAGGTAAATTTGCCCACATAGTCTGCGACCTGACTCGGTCTGCACTCCGGATCGTGGAGCGCTGGTGCCGCGGATATGAACTGTCCGTGAATCCAGCTAAAACGGAACTGGTTCTATTCACCAATAAACGAAACCTAGGTAATTACCAACTACCTAAGCTTTTCAACACTGAACTCTGTCTGTCCACTAACGTTAAGTATTTGGGCGTGACACTGGACAACAAACTGAACTGGAGTCACCACTTAGACAACAAAATAGAAAGAGCAACTATTGCCCTGTGGCAGTGCCGTAGAATGGTAGGTAGAAAGTGGGGTCTCTCCCCAAAAATCATGCTATGGCTCTACACAGCGGTAATAAGGCCGATGATATGTTACGGCGCGGTTGTCTTGTGGCCAAGAACCAGACAAACAACCGTCGTAAGTAAACTGCAAAGATTTCAAAGGATGGCATGCATGGCGGTAACGGGGTGCATGCGGACAACTCCAACTGCTGCCCTGGAAACCATCATGGATCTGCCCCCTCTGCATCTCTTTATTGAACAAGAAGCAGCAACTGCGGCCGCACGCCTGAGGCTACTTTCACTCTGGAGCACGGACAGAACTCCCCACGCGGAGCTTCTTAACGAAATTACCACTGAGGAGCCACTGTTCATGGCTACACAGGACAGGATCCCAAAACAGTACGTATTTGACAAAAAATACAATATACAAATCTACGAGGACCCATGGGAGAGTCAGAACCTGAAGGAGCTTCGGATCTTTACCGACGGCTCCAAAACAGGCTCAGGCACCGGATATGGCGTCTTCTCCGAGGACCTAAACATCTTCATAGCCAAGCCCCTTGGAGAACACACTACGGTCTTCCAAGCCGAATGCATGGGTATCATTACGGCGGCGGATGAGATTGCTGCAAGGAAGGTACGTGACTACCCGATTCGTATCCTCTCCGACAGCAGGGCAGTACTACAAGCCCTGCAGAGTAGCACAATTACGTCGGGGCTCATACTGGAGTGTCACCGTAAGTTGTCAGAGCTATGTCACTACAGTGACATCACTCTACAATGGATTAAGGGTCACAGCAACTCACGCGGCAATGACGGGGCGGACGAGCTAGCCAGGAGGGGGTCGGGACAAGCGGCGGTAGGGCCAGAACCCATCATCCCACTTCCATCAAACTGGCCGAGATCCGTACTCCGTCAACGCACTAGGAACAGACACAACGAATACTGGTCGAACCTAGAGACCTGCCGTCAGGCAAGGTTGGTTTTACCAGCAACAAATCCCGGCCTATCCAGAAAGCTTCTAAGACTTGAGAGAAATCAGCTCCGCAAGCTTGTTGCTGCTATCACTGGACATGGACCTTACAACTGTTACAACACTGTGCCGAGCATGCATGGAAGCTGAGGAAACTGCTGCTCATATCCTGCTGGAATGCGGAGAGGTAGCATCGTACAGGTTCACGCACCTCGGTGACCCGAGGTCACTTCAGGAAGTCGTCAGCAACCCCAGGTCGCTACTGGACTTCTTAGAGGAGCTGGGCTGGCAGTGATGCCGGCCTATCACGCAAAATGGGCGCAATGGTCGCCTGGTTGCGGAAAACAGCCCGCCCCAACCTAACCTAACCTATAATCAAAATTTATTGATGATTTTATTTAAAATCACCACGTGCTATCGAAGTTGTTGACAACGGGGTATAAATACCGCCGTCGGCCTTGTCCCGGCTCATTCCTTTGCCGTTCGCCGAGTTGTACGGACTATGGTGAACGTCATATAAAAGATGAGTATTATTTTAAACTATTATTATGTTCAATTTATGTTAAATTATAAAATATGATAAATAGAAAATAAAATATAGTAATAATATTTAAATTAAATTAATGTTGTCAAATCGTGAAATAAAATAATAATCGTATAAAGTTATTTTGATATTTTATTTGTTTTAATTAATTAATATTTACATATGTTTTTTTTAAATAATAATGGATTTTTGGCTTTAAAATATTTACTTTTCTTTAACATTTTATTTTTAAATCTCACACGTGCGACGTCGCGGTGTGCATAACGCCAGCGCACCCAGAAGCTCACTGCAGTCGATGCGACAGTTGAGTATGTCGTGAAGAAAGCACATATCCAACACCTGACGTCTCTCCTCAAGAGTTAGCATACTATAACGGTGACAATCTTCAGTATATAAATTTGCCCACGAGTGAGAACGATAGTTTAAATGCTTTATGAATATTTTTTGAATTTTTTCTAAGTATACACAGTATTGCGGGAACCAAATCGGACTTGCATATTCTAAAATGCTGCGTACATAAGCATAGTAAACCGATTTTAGTGTACAGTTTTGTTTAAATGGTTTACAAGAACGAATGACGAACCCAAAATTTTTATAAGCTTTATCTACTATATATTCTATGTGATCAATCAGATAGTAACATTTTGCTATCAAAATGTACGCCTAAATAACGAATTCTATCACTTCTGTTAATAGCTACGCCATTAAAAGAATACGAAAAAAATATGGGTTGCTTTTTACGAGTAAATGTAATGCATTCGCATTTTTTACATTAACTGTAATTTTGTTTTTGATGTAAAAATCACTAAGAGAATCGAGGTCTTTCTGAATATTGAGACAGTCCTGAAAGTTATTTATTAAAAATATATATATATCGTCTGCGTACATCAAGTGTTTAGCAGTTCTAAAGCAACTTGTAATATCATAGAGATATGCATTATAAAAAAGTGGGCCCAGGTGGGAACCCTGGGGAACACCTGTTAGAATTTTAATAAAGTTTGATCTGAAGCCACCCAGAATAACAGCTTGTGATCGATTGGATAAATATGATTGAATCCAACGGAGTAAATCACTTCGAATGCCTAGATTAAATAGTTGTTGAAAAGTATGACGTGATCCACACGGTCGAAAACCTTTTCGAAGTCCGTGTAGATCACGTCTACCTGACCTCCGTTGTCCATGTTCTTAAAGACATAATTTGTGAAACAAGCCAAGTAAGTTATAATAGATTTTTTTTTAAGAAAGCCGTGTTGGGTATTTGGGATTCCATTAGAAATAGTGGGATAAATAATGTTAAATATAATTTTTTCAAATAATTTAGCAGCAATGTTCAAGATTGAGATGCCTCTGCAATTTTCGACCTTAGCTCTGGAGCCTTTTTTTATGCACTGGAACAATATGAGCCTGTTTCCACATAGTAGGCATGTGACCCTCAGTTAGAGATTTGTTAAAAATAATATGTAAAGGAACTGCGAGTGACTCCGCACATTTGACCCAGAAAATAGGAGGTATGCCATCACTGTCTACTCCTTTGGAAATATCTAGCTTGCTTAAAGACTCCTTTACTGTTTTTAAAGATATACAGGGTGACTGGTTGAACGACGGACGTATTTAAGGAGATGATAGGATAATTTACATACTTTTCAACCATATAAAACAAAAAAATCATACACTCAAAAAACACAAGTTACATATTTTTTTATAAAACGCAACTATTCTTGTGTTTTCTAACTCTATGCCTAGGTACTTACCACTTTCCCACAGCGTGCACCATGCTGCTTGTGGTCGCTAGGCCAATCTCTTGGACAGGCTGATAACACACTGATAATGAAAGGATGGAGTTCATCTTCATGTAGGATACGTTACCCCAACCACTGGGATACCTGGAAATGCCTTCCTGCATTCCGCGTACTTTCATATGGGTAATAATCGAAGTAAATTGCTTTGTGCGGGTTATCACTGGATAACGAAGGATTCCTTCCTGGTCCTTGATCAGGGTTAGGAACTGGAGGAAGGCCAAACGCTCTAAGTCTCCTAAGAAGTCCTATGACGGCAACTTATGTAATTCGTGATACATTGCAATATGACGTTAATTCACGTCTAACAACACTAGCTTACATCACATAACACCACA
The DNA here is from genome assembly GCA_958295455.1 of Coleophora deauratella. Classification (NCBI taxonomy): domain Eukaryota; kingdom Metazoa; phylum Arthropoda; class Insecta; order Lepidoptera; family Coleophoridae; genus Coleophora; species Coleophora deauratella. Next base: position 12,183,181 of record OY282391.1, on the reverse strand, counting down.
CCATATCCCAATATCCTCATTAGAGTACTGATAAGCCATTATCACTCACTATCAAGGCACCGAAATCTACGTAAGTAATACCAGAATGTTCGCGACGAACGCAACGCGCGTGAACGCACACCACCCCTACACGATGGCCCGCGGGCGACTGACTAGGGCCGGCGCGGCGCGGCGCAGGGCGGAGACGCGGGAGCAGTCACTCACGCGCATGCGCAGTATTGCGCAGTGGCGAGTCCGCGCCGCTACTCGGGGTCGTTGCCCGAGGCCGCGTACACGTGACATAGTATTTAGTAAAATGTAGAAGTGAACTATAAAATTATTTTTTAAATGATGAAAATTAAGGTCATGTTTTTTTTTACATAATTGGAATGTGTATCAGCTTCTTATTCACCTCCTTAAATGCGTCCGTTGATTTACCAGTCACCCTGTATAAATAGTGGATAATATAGATATAGTATTTTGATTTGTATCAGTTTCAATAAAATCAGCTTGAGCAGACGGTGGGCCGAACACACTAGCAAAGAAATTATTAAACGCTTCACAAATTTGTTTACCGTTAGTGTACCTGACACCATCGTGCTGTACTGCCTTAGGATAATTAGATCCACCTCTCTGATATTTTATGTATGACCAAAACGTTTTAACCCTTAATTTTATCATTTTTTCAGTCCTAACTATGTGTTTATCAAAGCAATATTTTTGCACTCTTTGCTGCCTCTTTCTCAATAGGGAGAATTCGTCGTAATCACGCCTATTGCCATATTGTTTCCAAATCCTGTGTACTTTGTGTTTTTCTTTTATTATATTTACGAGTGCTTTACTATACCATAATGGATATTCATGGTGATGATTGTTATAAGAAAGAGGCACAAACTTGTCAATGCAATCGAATATATATTTGTACATAAGATTAGTAGCATCTTCGCAATTAGAAGAGCTAAAAAGCAATTTCCAGTCAAGATCGGAAAAATATTTATTGATGTTATCATCATCAGCCTTCAAAAACTTCCGCCTAGGTGTATCCGCTTCTTTGAGAGGTGAAATAGAAAGGTCTTCTTTATCGGGGTTAACTAACGAAAAAGATGAATAATAACCTAATAAAAATGAATTTTGTTTAATGTTCTTCTTTTTTAGGGTTCCGTACCTCAAAAGGAAAATAGGAACCCTTATAAGATCACTTCGTTGTCCGTCCGCCTTTCCGCCTGTCCGCCTGTCCGCCTGTCCGCCTGTCCGCCTGTCCGCCTGTCCGCCTGTCCGTCTGTCCGCCTGTCCGCCTGTCCGCCTGTCCGCCTGTCCGCCTGTCCGCCTGTCCGCCTGTCCGCCTGCCCGCCTGTCCGCCTGTCCGCCTGTCCGCCTGTCGGCCTGTCGGCCTCTCGGCCTGTCCGCCTGTCCGCCTGTCCGCCTGTCCGCCTGTCCGCCTGTCCGCCTGTCCGCCTGACTGTCTGTCCGTCTGTCCGTCTGTCCGTCTGTCCGTCTGTCCGTCTGTCCGTCTATCAAGTTGAAATTTATTATTTATTATATAGACGTGTATTTATACTCAGGCCTATAATCCCTTGAAGATGTAAAAAAAATCAAACTTGTATGCCGGCGCAATCAAGAGATACGGCCGTTTATGCCGCATTTTTGGACACTCGCATGGGAATCAAAACCTATAGGGTACTTCCCGTTGACCTAGAATCATGAAATTTGGCATTGAGCAATGTCTTATAGCTAGCACAAGTAAAGAGAAAAATCCGAAAACCATTTTGAAGTTACTTCAATTTCTTTTTGCGTTCCCGATGTTTTTACTCTCAGGCGACGTTATGAGGCATGGCAACAAGCCGCGATAACCGCTTTGTGGTATCTTTCATTAATACGACGTTATAACAAGAAGATTATAAATAAATAAATATCCAGGACAAATCACACCTACCTAACCTAACCTAACCACTGAGCCACCGAGTCAGTCGATTGCTTTATATCTCATGTCGCACGAGACATACGTCGTCATGCTAAATACAGAATGTTAAAAAAGTGCGTTTTCCTGTCTTCTATGCTTGCTTCTGAGTAACCCCTTAAATTTACAAACGCACTTTTTTAACACTCTGTATAGCAGGGACCTGCGATGCATTTTTCCCATAATGAAATATTCGGAGATTCATACAGGACCGTACTCTAATAATCAAATGCTTAATGTATAGTTCATTCCAATAAAAAAAATCAAAAGGTAAACAAACGTAGTATGCAGATGACATTGACATGTGTCAGTTCCATAGTAAGTTTGTTTACGTTTTGTTTTTTTTTTATTGGAATGAACTATAGCTATTGCAGATTTACAATACACCTGACAGATATGCCAGTATCGTCCATCCTAATGAAATCCTTATTACACTCAACGATATTTTATGATATTTTTTCTATGATAAAAGTATCATTGAACAAGTAAAAATTAAAGAATGCTTGCTTGCTTGCCTATTGTCAGAGTATTTTGAAAGTACAGTGGGGTGTAGAAGCCATAAAAACGGTTTTTTTATCACTGAAAATCACCATCATTTCAGGGGAAATATACTTATTTTTAATTTTTAAACGCTAGAGATGCTGTAGCGCTTTTTTCGCTAGTACTTGCATTTTTAATATATTGAACATTATTGTAATTCATTATTTTTTGGTGAAAAAGCCAATACAGTATTCAATGAAACCTTAATTGATGAGTTTTTACATGAGAGACATTACGCTACTGCCTCTTGTAAGACTTTGGCTATAGTCAAAATATGATATATAATTTAAAGGGGTCAATTAATTTCTAGGATAAACTATTCAGTTGAACTTTCAAAACTGGAACGGCAATTTCATACGATGTAAGCACTATATTTACTTAAGGGGGAACGTTCGGAGCTTACTAGCGCTCGAGGTTTTAAATTTATTTTTATTAAACTACAGAAGATAAATAGACTTCCTTTTGTTTGCGAGCATTACACCATAGGGTGGTATTTTAAGCGAACATTGCAATTAATAAAAATAAATTAAAAACCTCGAGCGCTAGTACATTCCGTGACGTTTCACCTTAACTAAATGTCACAGCAGGTGATGAGAATTGGATACAATATTGCTACTGTGCATTCATTTTTCATCCCTGCCTGATATATGGTGGTAGGTAGCTCGTCCAATTTTTCCCGGTCAGGCTTTGTTCTTTTGTTTAAAACACCAGGTACCGTACACGCTAAAGCCACGCCGGCAATTGATTACAAATGGTTTCATAAAGGGAGGCACATTTATCTACCTGTCCGTCTCGCCACCTTCTCAGAATACTGGTGGACTTAACATCCTCTTTTCTCTACGTTTATTATTTTCGTTAGCAAGGTACATTTTGTTCAAATTAAACTCATACATAAAGTACACTTATTCGATCGGGATTGGACAGATTCTGGATTGGACAGATTCAGATGAGAAGACAGTAGAAAATGATGGTACTCTTTAAACGGATCTTAAAAGATAAGTTTGTCCAGAAAATCGCTGTACGATCAATTCTATATAGGTACGTACTGACAGGCAATCTAGTATATTTATGCACGGTAGTAGGTAGTTAATTTATCTGACGTACCTACGAGCGAGCGTTACCCAGCGACGACGGAGTAAAGAAGTATTGTCATGGCAAAAAAATCGAACTTAAGATTTTGATGGGGATCGATTCTCTTGCACTTATAGAACCCAAAAAATAAAAAATGTCTGTATGTGTGTGTGTCTGTCCGTCCCGGGCTCTAGCGCCGAGACCACTGGACGGATTTAGATGTTTGGGTTAGGCCAATATTTTGTTAATACAGTCCATCTACGATGTTTTGGCAGGTGGTGAAAAGCTGGAACTAACGCCGCCATCTTGAAAAATGACACTATTTGTATGAAATAAATGTCAGATTTGTGACAAAAGCGCCCCGTCAATGTCATCCACCTGCCAAAAGACTATCTCCAGCCGTTTTTTTATATTTTTTTAATATCGTAAATCACACCTCGGACACTTCATACCACACCCCAGACACTTTATACAAATTTCGCGCCATTATTTACTAGATAGACATTCATGTTTGTACAGATGTAAATATGTGCGTGTTGTACCTACTAGGGGTGAATCGAGATTCAATAATTAGCCCTCATTGTCTTTATTGTTACCTAAACTTTTACAAATAAAGTGAAGGCTGTATACACCAGACAAGGCTGTATAGCCTTGTTGTCTTTGGTTATTATATTATACTGTGCTTTGGTTTGCCAACCACTTGACAAATGGTCACACATCGGTCACACAGGGGGGTGAGGTAGCATTCAGAGAGCGGCAGGGAGTGTCCATACCTACTGTATAATGTCCTTAAACTGTGCTTCAATGGGCAATTAGGGTTTGCAATCCGGATATCCGGATATCCGTTTTATCCGGATATCCGTCAATTTTACTATCTGGATTATTTGTAGCAAATTATCCGAATATCCGGATAATATAACATTTGTCTAGAATGCGATTACAGAAGCATATTTTTAATCGAATTACGTCTACTAACGCTCGTTCGGGGGTCTTGATAGAAGATACTTTAGAATTTTAGTGAAAATGTTATACTCTTAGCTAAATTCTAGGCCAGCACGATTTCGTTAGGATTGTTATCGACTCGATAAGAAGAATAAGAGTTTTAGTAAAACATATATTTAATTATATGTATAGAGAAACATAATATTGTTTACCTATGAATAAACCACTAATCAGTTCTGTGTATAGCAAGTACAAAATACACCAACGAAAAAAACGCATAAAGAAAAACGTGTCTGTGATTTTCTTCAGGACACAGAAAACAAAATAGATTAACTCTCAATTTCATCATTCTTTTTATTTATTTCTTCTGAGCGATCGAAATAATTTAACAAGTACTTAGGACAGTCATAGGCGACCATAAGTCTCTCCGTCAGCAATGTGGCTACTTGTAAAAGTTATAATCTCGTAAAGAGCCAGATTGACCCGACACTGCACTGTACCGAAGCCGCCTTTCACGGGTGTCAAATTGTACTAGGATTAAAGCGGCTCTTAAACAGCTGAAGAACAACAATGCGCCAGCTGATGATGGATCACGGCAGAGCTTTTTAAAGGAGGTAGAAAACCGGTACTAAAAGCTCTTCAGAAATTGTTGAATTCTATTATGCTTGAGGGACGAACGCTTACCGTACGGCAAAAAATGGCGATGAACTTCTTTAATAAAATGCAAAAAGAACCTGCTGGCAAACTATTACACCATCATATTTCTAGAGTCATGTCAACATGAGTATCAGTATGGTTACTCTATCAATTCTTGCTATGCATGCAAGAGATGCAAGTGATCGAGCATTTGGTATCATTAGGGCAAAGTCGAAGCCACCAGAGCACACAGCTGATCTCCCATGCAATGGACAGATCAGTTGAAGACTGCGCTGGAAATTCTCCTTAGTAAATATCCCAGGACAGCTGCTGCGGTGCGAGAGGAATGGCGACGTGTTTTTCGACGGACCACTAAAGCTACGCAATGTTGACGACGAACACTCTGTCAAGAGTGAACTGATCAAGATAGAAGATCTGTTTTTCTAAGCTGTCTTGGAGAGTCATTACAAATCCTTTCGCAAGTACGTATGACGACTTCCAACCACCCAAAAATGCCGGTTTCCAAAAAGGTTTCAGTATCTTAGATCACATATACAGGGAAAAAAGTTCAATACTTGATCTGAGTAACCCCTTTAAATGCACTTTTTTTCACAGCCTGTATATGCTGTGGCAGAAAACATAAAAGATAACTGAAGACTGTCAGTCACTATGCCTGGCATTTTGAACTATTAGTTTAGGTCAGTTTATTTACGAAAATATCATGTACGTTCGTAAAAATCTAAACTTGTTCTTCAAAAATAGTATGACAGACATAACCGTAATTTGAGAAGTAAAAATAATCTTGAAATAGCTTTCTCGAGGCTTAGTAAGGTGAAAAAATCATTTGTGGGGCAGTGTGTAGGTACGCTTTTATAACAAAATTCCGAATGACGTGTGTGAACTACCAGAATGTAAATTTAAGAAACATATAAAACGCTGTATTTGTTCAAGAGGATACTAGGTATAAGACTGTAGATTATTTTAATGATAATGACATTTGGAATATTCCTCCAGAAAAATGATATGACGTTTATAAGAGTGCTTAATGTACCTACGTAAAGAAATAAATGATTTTGAATTTTGATTTGAATTTAGAATAAAAAAAAAATTGATTGAGACCTGTGCCGTTTTGTAGTATTTTCGACGGCGCCAAAACGCCACCATGTCTGTCAGCCTCCAGGATTAGAATCAAAATCCAGCGATATCGTCACGTTCAAAATACCGCAGTTTCTCAAATTTATGATCTTGGACCAGTGTGTGTTGTCAGTAATACGGACGAAACTAAGACATGATATGGGCATCATCAGAGGGTTCAAAGCTCAAGGTCAAAATTATCGATTTAAAATACTAGTCACATGAGAAAATCTATTGAATTATGTAGTGCTCATACTCACTCAGGTGTCTCTTCATGAAGACTTCTAGAACAGAACCTCATGTATGCGTACGCTCCAAGTCACGAATTGCGATATAAATAAAAAAATGGCGCGAGCTGTCGACAGCGCAATACCCACGTTATCTTTACTCGTGTTTTTATTAAAATTACCGTGCAAAAAGTTTATTTTTCGGATATCAGTTTGCATATTTCCATAATTTTAATATATCTCACCATCACTGTGATACAAAAATTAAGGAAAGTGCCGATAAAGTGGAAATAATTGCAATATTGTTTCATATGTCATAAAAATTCCGCTGCAATCCCTGACCTACGACAACCCGCCGCATCACCGCTGCTCGACTCATCGGCATCGCCTTCGCTTCGCTCGGCCGTCACCCGTGTACCACGCTACAAGCAAACTATCGCCTATCTGTCGCCAGTTGTGTCGCTTTGCTGTCACTATCGCTGGAGTACACTGGTACAGAGGCTCTTAAAAATGGCACCAACATCAACAATTGATTGTGCTGGCTGTAAGAAAACAATTCTGGACAAGCGTTTTATTCGCTGTACCCTAAGTAAGTGCGAAAAATATTTTCATTTATCTTGTGTAAATCTAACGAGTATCAGTGCCGACCTCAAAAATACTTGGACGTGTCCTCACTGTCGTGCTTCTTTAAAGAGAAGTGGAGAAAACTCTCCTTTACCTACAGAGGGCCCTCAGAATGTCCAGACAAAGGAGTCTAAAACCAATAATCCTATAGGAGTGGGGATACAGCAGGACACGTCCTCATCCATGGCCGCGTTGACCTCAGAAATCCGTCTACTTAGACAGGAAATTGCATCGATGAAAGGTGAATTCGAAACCGTCCTAACTGCCTTCAAACACTGCAAGGACAAAGTTGATGGCTTATCAGACAGGATGACAACGATGGAGGCGCGCCTTGACGGAGCAGACAGGCAAGCTACAGAAATTGTCGAACTCAAAAGGGTAAATGAAGCATTGCAGGATCAGCTAAATTCTCAGTCACAAGCATTATTAAGAAACGAAATTGAGATAAATGGAATTACTGAAGTGCCAAATGAAAGTCCGTTGCATTTAATGCTAACATTATCTATAGCGGCTGGTATGAAGCTGGGTGAATCAGACGTGGATTTCGCAGTGCGAGTGGGTCCCATACGAGGGAAAAACAATGAAACCTCTCCTCGCCCTCTGGTTGTTCGCTTCTGTCGTCGTGAGACGCGCGACCAATTTTACAAGACGGCTAAATCAAGACGCATCACCACTAGGGATATACTGGTGCAAGGCCCTCCTAAAAATATTTATTTCAACGAGCGGCTCACTCGTGCAAATAGACTATTGTTTCGTGACTGCAGAATTCAGTTTAAGGAAGCTGGTTATAAATTTTGCTGGACAAAAGGCGGCTCCATATACGTCCGGAAGATGGAAGGAAAGGGCGATGGTGCCGAAATCATCAACATCCGAACACACGCCGACATTTCACGCGTTTTGGGGAAATCAACCAACTCCGCAGCAATTCAATCCGGAAAAAGCATTTAAACACATCACATCCATATTTATCCAATGCATTATACTGTTAATATTTAACAATATATCTCTCTTTTACACTACCAGTTTTACACTAAACAAAAAACACAACAACATACACACCTTAAAAAATTCTGATCCCGTATTTCGTGTTTTAACATATTTGCATAAAATGTTTTGGCAAGGTCTTTTGAGTAGATTATTAAAATTTATTTCAAAATCTAAACGGTTCTCTAATGGCTAATTTGGATATTTTAAAAGAACTCGATGCGTCGGATGTACCTTGCCACGTAGTAGAGTGCCCAGAAAATTGCAAAGCCTTAATTTCTAGCAATGGTTTGAAAGTTCTAACTTTTAATATAAGAAGTATACAGCACAATATAGATCGATTTTTAGTTACTTTAGCAAGATTAGACATTTCTTTTGACATAATGGTATTAACGGAGTGCTGGCTTAATGATCTTACTATTATTCCCCAAATACCTGGGTACAGTTCCCACAGAACTCACCGTTTCATAAACCGAGCAGGTGGCGTAGTAATTTATGTGAATTCTGAATTGTCTCCAGAAGTTGCTGAACCTGTCTTTGAAGAAGCCAACTGCTTAAAAGTTACCGTCAAAAGTCGGTTTAGTATTCTGGGTATATACCGATCCCCGTCTTTTCTAGATACCACTGCCTTCTCGAATTCCCTTGCAGCAGCAGTTCAATCTATCAAAGATTCTCCTTGTACTATTGTAGCCGGGGACATAAACATAAACACTAATCCTGTAAATAACTTACAACTAGATACAAGTATGAGCTATTTGTGTCTATTAGCCGAATTGGATCTGATGCCCACGATTACCAAGCCTACGCGAGGTGACTCGTGTTTGGACCACATTAATGTCTCATCTAGGCTGAAATCGGAGTCCATCATCTGTCGAACAGAAGTGACAGATCATGATCTGATTATTGCAGTAATAAAAATAGATAACCCAAACAATGGCAAACACAAACGCTTTAGAACCAAAATTGACTACAATGCTGTAAAAATGGAGATAAGTGGGGTTGAATGGAGTAATTTCACTTGCAAACAGTCAGTGGATGAAGCTGTTGCCGCTTTCAATCTTATACTTTCTGAAATTATCAGAAAACATACAGTTACGATTCCAGTTAGCCGCTCCAAATTCACGTTAAACCCTTGGATGACACCTGGTCTCATCAGGTGCTCTAGACACAAAGATCACTTACACGGTAAGGTACGGAAAAACCCAAACGACCAAACTTTGAAACTTATTTACACCAGGTACAGAAACTTTTATAACAACCTTGTAAAGAAACTAAAACAGGAGTATGAGACACAGGAACTTGAAAACAATAAAAACAATCCAAAAAAACTTTGGGACACAATTAAAACTATTTCACACAGCAAAAAAGCTAGACAAAAGCCTATAGAACTCACTCTTAGTCATGATTCCATTACGGATTCGCTAGATTTTTGTAACGATTACTTTGCAAATATTGGCAAAAGTTTAGCAAACAAAATTTTAGCAGCTACTAAAGAAACTGAAGAATCCCTGGCAGCAAAGGTATCCTTCTCAAAATCACCATTGCAATCACTGTTTTTGACACCAACCGACGAAGTCGAAGTGGAATCCCTAATAATGAATCTGAAACCAGACAGTGCCCCGGGACTTGATGGTATTACTAACAAGCTCCTTAGAGTCATTAAGGACTATGTTACAATACCTCTTACTTTTATATTTAACCTTAGCTTATCAGAAGGCACCTTTCCTACAGATTGGAAAACCGCAGTTGTAACTCCAGTGCATAAGACCGGAGATAAATTTGAGCCAGGTAATTACAGGCCAATTTCTCTTCTTGGCTGCTTCTCAAAAATCTTAGAAAAGATAGTCAGCAAAAGACTTACGAGTTTTCTTGATAAAAATAACTTAATAATGGACACTCAATTTGGCTTCCGGGCAAAAAGGTCAACAGAGGATGCGGCTGCAGTTCTCACTAATGTTGTCTCTGATCATCTGGACAATGGTCGAGCCTGCCTGGGAGTGTTCTTAGACCTGGCAAAGGCTTTTGACACCGTATCCATTCCCATCCTTTTACGGAAACTTGAATTACTAGGTATCAGAGGTAATAGTCTTAAATGGTTCTGTAGCTATTTAAAGGATAGGACACAATGTATCAGAATTGACCAGGATAAGAGCACTTCTAGACTTATCCAGTTCGGAGTTCCTCAAGGCAGCATTTTAGGGCCTACCCTCTTCCTACTATATATTAACGACATGGCAGATGTCTGCAATGCAAATGCAAATTCTGACATAATATGTTATGCTGATGACACAGCTATCATCTTCTCTGGCAAGACTTGGTCTCAAGTATCCGAATTTGCCGAACGCGGTTTAAAAGATATTGCTTGTTGGTTACAAAATAATCTACTCACTCTTAATTTATCAAAAACAAATTTTCTTTGTTTTCATAAAACAAAAGCCTCTTCTCCTCCTGATCTATCTGATATTACTGTACATACCTGTTCTTTAAGAAGCGTACAAGGTTCTTGTTCTTGTAACTCAATCAGCAGAATATTTAGTCTAAAATACCTGGGATTAGTTATTGACGAGAAGCTGGATTTCAAACAACATCTAACTGCTGCTACAAATAGAGTACGGAAACTTATCTACGTTTTTAAGAACCTTCGATCAGCAGCTAACAAAAAACTGCTGCGAACAGTTTATAACTGCATCTGTCAGTCTGTTCTATCGTACTGCATCTCAGTTTGGGGTGGTGCAGCAACCACTTACATTATATCACTGGAAAGAGCTCAACGCTCTGTCATAAAAGTTATTCTTAAAAGGCCAATAAGATATCCAACCTCTCTTATTTATAGAGAATTAGACGTTCTCAGTGTACGTGGTTTATTCATTTTACGGGTTATGATGAAGGTTCATAGATCTGTTTTAACTTCAACAAACTATACAGATATGTTACAAAAAAGAGTCTACAAATTACCCCTCCCTCCCATACAAACGTCATTCTCAAAAAGATTTAGCACCTTTCTTCATCCCTTCATTTATAATAAAGTAAATTCGATGTGCTGTGTTAAGAACTCCTCCCTTAGAGAAATGAAACAGAAGGTTGCTATTTGGTTAGGCACTCTGAATTACAGTGAGTTGGAACAAATACTAAGAGGGATCAGCTAGATAATAATAAATAAATAGGTACACAGCACATACACACATACTCACACACACATACACTCACACACGCGCGCACACACACACACACACACACACACACACACACACACACTCGCACGCGCACGTAAGTGCACACACATACGTACACACACCTACTCTTTAATTTTTATGATAACAGTCCACAATCTGAATTTCTTTCTTTTGTTGACTCCTCGCACTACCATTCTACAAACTAGGATCTGAACTAGTTACCTACAGGACAGGCGTTGCCTAGTGTAGGAACTGATATAACATTTGCGCAATCTGTGCTACTCTTTCACGGGTCTGAGACTGTAAAAGATATTTACTGCTTCACTCATGTTAAAATTTATTTAAGTATGAAATATGTAAAATTATTATTAAGTAACTAGAACTGTGTTTACCATTTTCACAACGATACTGTACTAATGAATTTAAGTGAACTATTTACTGTGTAAACTCTGTGAAAGAAATAAATAAAGTATTATTATTATTATTATAAATTGAAATAATTCATTTTTTTTGGCGGTGTTAGAAATATATAAGCTGGGTAGCAGTGTGTTTGTTCATTTTAAACACATTTTTACATAAACACCTTATATTAAAATACATTTAACGAAGAAAACTAGAGCATTTTCAAAATTATCCGAATTATCCGTTTTATCCGAATATCCGGATATTTTAAAATTTAATATCCGTTTTATCCGGATAGTAAATTTGAACGGATAGTGCAAACCCTAGATACGCATGACAATTAAAAGGGCCCTAAAAATGTACTGAAATGGTAGGTTGCGGGCGGCACGCATGGGGGCACGGCCCGCATGCGGGCAGAAATCCGCATGACAATAGAAGCGCCCTATAAGTAGGTACTCATTAAAATACCCATCTACCTACATACTTATTCACGCTTTGTTAAAAAAGGTATCCGTGATCGGTTTACTTTTAAATAATAATGTAGGAAAGTACATACTTTTATTAATGTAAACATTTGTAATAAGCAATAATAATAAACTGTACAGCCACGCTATGCATACTTTCTCGCGAATCTAATAAATATCATCTGGCATATACTAGACTAGCTTGTGCCCGTGCACAATGTGAGATTTGACCTTAGTTGTGGACATCCTCGTTTTATGTTCGATTTGAGTAGGTTTAGTTATCCTAAACCATAAAAACCAACAAATATTTAAACATTTAAATTGATTTTGGATCTATATTTTTTTTACTTAAGTCATTGAATTTCATGAAAAACTTTTTTTATTCATTTTTCCCGAGAAAAAGTGAATTTTACCTTTGTAATTTTTTTTTTAACTATTTACCAGTTTAAATTGCTTTAAGTTTGAAAATAACAAGAGCCTAAGTGCAGAAGAACTAGAGAAAAAAAAATAATTTTAATATTTTGAAAAAAAAATTATAAAATTAACCAAATTATAGTCGCATTTTTTTTAACAAAAATACATTAAAGTAATGTTCCTATTACTTCGTAACAAAAATCTATATATCTAGCTAGCGCGATGTTGGAGATATAGAGTTTCTATGTTTTTTTAGATTTCTATGGAAATAGGGTTGACACAAAAATAAAACTATTTTGTTGGATCTTATCTTATGTTGTTGATGGGGGCTGCCTAAACAGCGACACTTCAACCCAAAGGGATCTTTTGTATCAACCCCTTATAACCCTTGTACCTATCCACAGTGTGTAAAATGACCGTCAAACCGGACATTTTACTTCTCACTGCCAGTCAATAGGACTTGGTATTCTAAGCATGAAATAAAACTCTCACTGTCTATTACATCTAGTTTCATAGTTGTTTCTCTTCAAAGTTGCCCTTTTTATGTTATTCCAGAAACAAAAAAATAAATATTTCTTGGAAATTAGGAATACCAATTTTATTTTGAACTGACTGTAAGATGAGTCTGTAAAATGTTATTGGAGCGAGCTGCGTAAATTGAAAGATTTTTTATATGCACATAACGTAGCCAAATTGCAGAATTAGCCTTTTTATAGACGGGTTAGCCGCTTTGTAAACATCATCATGTACAGTCGCCCACAGATATATCTGAACCCCCCCTCAGTATCTATAACGACGTAACAACCAAAAACGCAACACGCAAACGAGAACGTTCGGTTAAAGGAAATATATAACGATGGATGTTTTCACGGTTATGCCATCTATTGATTAGCTACGGATTAGCTGCTACCGTACCATACATATCTTTATTTCAACCTTACAACAGCCGCCGATATGGCTCATTTAGTAAACGGACTTGAAATGAAATTGAGAGGAACGAGTTCGAGTCCCGGCGTCTCTTTTACGTTTTTTGAAATAAATGCTAATTTTGTCATTCTGTGACTTTATGTTAAATGTTAATAACAGAGTTTAAAACAATAAAAAAAATTAAATATCCAAAGATTTTATTTTTATCTATTTTAGAAAATGAATACCTATATTTCTGAATAAACTCAAACTATGATTAGATATTTTTTAATTAAGAGAACCAACATGTTACCTATATTAAGTAACAATTTATATCTCTCAAGTTATTTGTCATAGGATGATTTTATTCTCTTTACAAATAATAGTTTATTATGTTATCTGTATAGGTATATGACTATTTAACTATATAATATTTATATAACTATATAACTATTTATACTCATTATCTGTAATAAAATTTAAATTATAAAACACATTCTCTAAATCAAAATTAAGATAATTTGCTTCGAATCTTATTCTGGCTTGACGATGAGCTTCGGTTAGTTCTATTTTTTTGCCAGCTTATAATTGTGGATCCCAGCTGCATGTAAATGTCTCCTCATTCTTTCCAATGATGTATTATACGTAACGGCAGTTGAATTAGTCGTTTTCAATTCTTCTGTGTGATCTCACGGTGAAGGCCAGAAGCATCTGTATAGGTATGCCATCGCTTGCGGGCCGCGGCCGGGGCGGTTACGCTTCACGTCACCAGTTCTTGATATGTCTTAATCCACAAACGAACTGTGATTTTCTGGAAAAGATATATCTATACATATTAATTCTATCAAAAGAACATGTTTCACGAAACAATTAGCTATTTTATTATAATAATATATTCTAAAACAAATATTTATAATTTCTACTTACCGCGACACCTTATCATCTGGAAATACTATAAACCACAGAAGGTTTTATTCCCAATACACTATTATTTAAGCTTTTAAAAAGTCTGTTCAATAATAACTGGAAGATATTAAACTTGAAACTCAAAACAACTCAATGAACTAGCTGTCGAGGTGAACGATAATCTTGTCACTGGCTAGAGTCTATCTATTCGAGGTAGGTAGATAAATATCACACATTAGTTGTCAAACATAATTCTGGTAAATTACCCTCACTATAATCTTCAATGCATTATTATACAGTCTGCCTTGACGAAGATGTCATGACTGCGTCATAGGCATAGAAAGTATGATGAGTATGATGACAAATTTCAACATTGAACCTGGCTAGACAATAACCCATCTTGGTAAGCACCTGCTATACAAGTCAGAGGTCGGGAATTCGAATCCTAGCATGGTAAAATGTATTTTGTTCTTTATATCTATTACTGTTCATAAATCAGATTTTCTATAATTTGAAATAGAAATACAAAAAGTTCCAGCAGTGCCACAGCCGAGCAAGTAATTCGGAACAAGTTTTCGCGCAGGCACACGCAAACATCTACTAGTTAGAAATTGCGATAGAGGGCGTTTCAAAGCAAAGTGCGAATTACGTTTTAAAACTTGGGGGTTCAGAAATATCTGTGGGCGACTGTACCACAACGCAATTTTTTAAATTAAAATTGTAGTTTCCCGTACTAAATCCGTAAAGTAAATCAAGAATTTGTATGGGAAACTGAAAAAAAAATAAGATTCGCCATTTTTTTCATAGTCAATATGCGCCTCATGTATAACATGCCTTTGATTAAGCTTTTCAAAATTTCTGTCAGATTTTCGATATCTTTTACCGTTTCCGAGATATTTGCAATTTTTGCTAAAAAAATAATCGGAGGTCAAGATTTAACGAAAACTAACCCTTGTCAAAAGCCACTGCAAAGTTTTGGTGGGGGTTCCAAAAATAACCCTGTATAACGTACCCAAATTGCAGAATTAGTCTTTTTACAGACGGGTTAGCCGTTTTGTATACATGTATCACAATGCTATTTTTTTAATTAAAATTTTAAATTATTAATTATTAAATCCGTAAAGTGAATCAAGAATTTGTATGGGAAATCGAAAAAAAATTTAGATTCGCCATTTTTTTCATAGTCAATATGCGCCTCATGTATAACATGATTTTCGTTAAGCTTTTCAAAATTTCTGTCAGATTTTCGATATCTTTTACCGTTTCCGAGATATTTGCATTTGTTGCAAAAAAAAGCGGAGGTCGAGACTTAACATAAATCTCAATAGTAATAATGAATTTGTATGGGAAACTGAAAAAATAATGAGTTTCCACATTTTTTTCATAGTCAATATGCGTCTCATGTATTGTATGCGTTTACTTAAGCTTTTCAAAATTTCTGTCAGATTTTCGATATCTTTTACCGTTTCCGAGATATTTGCAATGTTTGCTAAAAAATATTCGGAGGCCGAGATTTATCAAAAAATAATGAGCAAAAACGTGTAAGGCTTGCAATTTCAGATGTTACTTCGCCATTTTTTAGAGTTCCGAAAAAGTGGTAAAATAAAATCTTGAAAAACATTTTTTTTTCAGGGTACCTCCGCTACACGTGAAGTGGGGATTTTTTTTTTCTCGACTATCCCATGGTGTGGGGTGTCGTTGGATAGGTTTGCGACAGCCATTTTTCGATTCAAGGATCCGTTTTCGAAATATTAAGCTTTAACGTAGCCCCCTCTGCCAGCTAAACAGTTGTTTCTAGAAATGTGAAAAAATTCAGGGCAGTAGTATATATAACGAAGTTAAAAGGAAAACTATCATAGTATTAGTCAATTTTGTAAGACGGGAAGTTTTACCCCTTGAACTCAAAATAGACGTACTTTGTGCCTTGAAGCAGTGTTTGTCGAAGTACTACGGAACCCTACACTGCACGTGGCCCGAAACGCACTTGACCGCTTTTTATTTTATTATAATTGATCATTTTTATTTCTGTTACTCAAAAATATTTGCAGTGTCCAATTATTTTCAGCCTATATTCGCCTAACTGCTAATAGCCACTACTATCATTTACCACTTAGGTACTTAGTCCTCACCTCACCCGCGAGGGAAAGGTATGCCTTTAGGACCCATACAATATGTGCATATAGCTGAGGAATTTAAAATATGAATACCTAAAATAATTCCTAATAAAAAAAACACTTTAATTAAATAAATAAATTTAATTCTTTGCGGGATTCTGAGGATCACGCATTATTACTGCCTTCTTCTACAATAGCTTTATAGTAGGTAGTAAAAGTAATGTTTTAGAAATAGTACTAGTGGATTATGCGGCCAACTGAAACTTGTTTTCCACAAGATTCAAATGCCTACAGGTCATATGATAAGCAAAGTTTGTTTAAAAATATTGCATGTCGTAAACTGGTAGGCGCTTGTGAGTGGCAACCCTAAGTTAAAATTTTGAAAATGAAAAAATTGAAATGAAATGAATGAAATTTGGAATTTTTTTCTGTATTTCCGTTATCGTGTGTCTGTCGCATCTATTTTTTTTTTATGATAGTAGTTATTAATGTAATTAACATATACGTTCTGAAAAAAAATGCGACCATGTAGAAAATTACGAGAAAAAAAATAATAACGAAATCATAGAAAAAGTTACTTTTTGCCTAGAATAGCGAAATATTTTAAGTTTTTATGGATTTGAAGGTTTATATGGTATACTCACTATCACACCATGAAACATTTAATGAAAAACCAATAAAAACAAAGGAGACAATGGGTTTCTATGGTTTCTATGGAATTTTCTCGATTTTCTGAAATTCTCTAAAACTATGACAGAAACAGCAATGGGAGTTTTAACAGGAGTTTTGTCTAAATATTAGTTTTCAAAATAACACATAAAACTAGGGTGTCCGCAACTAAGGTCAAATCTCACACTGTGCCGTGGCTTCGCCCGCGTAGACGAAAAGTCAGTTACACTATCCTATTATAATCTATAAAATATTGAAATAGTAAAGTCTGTTTATTTATCTGTGATCAATCTCAAAAATAAGTGAGCCGAGCGAGAGGCGAGTATGCATCGAAAGGGGTCATTGGAAGTTGGAAAATTCTGACACAAGCACCATTTAACATAAATACAATGAGAAATTTTGTCATTTTGTCACTGCAACATCTTAAGCATTAAACTTTGTACATTTTGACAATTACACAATCGAACCATTTGGACTTTCGGTCATGTTAACAGCCATGTCCCGGAACGGAGAAGACGTCAAAAAGGGAAGGAAAGGGACTGTCCGCGGAGCGCAGATTAATAGAAGAGTTTCAGAGCAAAAAGGTTTTGTCGAAGGGTAGTGACTTGAGAAACTAAGGGGGCATCAGAAAGAGAAGAATGTTGTCTGGAGAATTTAGACGTTATGTTATGTAGAAGATTTGACATGTTGACTTTTTGACATATTGACCTTTTCCCACTTTGTCATTTCGAAATTTTGACGTTGTAATGCTTCGAGCTGCGACGCTTCGACATTTAACATTTCATATTGCGACATTTTGAAATTTTGGACGTTTCGACGGTTCGCCGTTTCGACTTTTCGATAATTGAAATTTGACATTTAGACTTTTCGACATTATGAAATCTTGACTTTTTGAAATTTCACATTTGGACATTTTCACATTTGAGACATTTCGACATTTGATTTTCGATATTTCGCAATTTGGATATTTCGATATTTCGTTATTTAATATTTCGACGTTTCGTCATTAAAACTTATACTGACGTTCCGATGTTGTACCATTTTGTTATTTATGAAAAGCATTGGCTCAAGTTTCAAGTTTCTAGACCAACGACATCCTATACATATGGACTTTGCATCAGCGCGCTGTAAACGGCACAGCAGAAGTGTGCTCAACGATGTGCACACACTTTTTACCTTAGTCGTGTTTTGAGCGCAAAGCAGTAAGGATGCCGAAGTGTGTCGTGAAAAAGTATCAAAATAACACTCGAACGACCCTAAAAAAAGATGTTGTAACCTACCACCGGTAAGTTGATTTTATTTATAAAAGATAACACGTGAAAATGTGTAAAAAAAGTATAAAAGCACTGAAATTTCAATAAATATCGTAAATTATTTAGGAGTAGTCCTATTCCGTGCGCCAGAAAGAGACATTAATGCGTCAGTACGCGACAAGAACATAGTCATAAAACAAAAGTGTGGAGTCGCTTTTGTTTAAATGTTTTAAGTGTAAAAGCCATACTGCCGAAGCGGAAGATAATATTTTTCGGGTGTATTAATAAATGTTATTATGTTTTTAAATAGATGCTGATTTTTATTTCAGGTCGGAGAAGAAAATGAAGATAATCATTTTATAAAGGCGCAAGTACATAACATTAGTGTGTCTCCTACAGTAAAGCCAAGTGCCAAGAGCATCAGAAAAAAGAAATGTTTTACAATATTTATGAGGAGCTGGGGGAACGTCGCAGCCGGCCCCACACATTCCGGAGAAACAAATCGGCCACATTCACAACTATGTTTTGTTGTCAGTGACTCAAAATGTCAGTGTGGGGATCGAACCCACGACTCTCGGATCAGAGGTCAGGATCGCTAACCACTTAGCCACCGAGTCAGTCAATAGGTTGTAATCATACATGATTTTACTTGTATCAGAATTGTGGAATAATACTCTTGATAATTTTGCAGCTCTGAATGAATTTCAAGACAGTTGTTTTATTTTACAATTAACGTATACATTTCAACCCTTTCTCATTTCTAAATCGTTTTGGCGTGTAATCCTGTCGTTTGGGCATTTAGTTCTATTTTTTTATGTCGATATCGTCTATTTACCTGACTGTGCCAGAAGGAAGGTTATGTTTTTTAAGTGGATGTATGTATGTATATTTCTTTGGCAGGTTCTGTAGCCTAAGCGGTTTGATTAATTTCAGCTTGTAATGCAGTCTGTTTTTTATATAGTTAGGTTATTGTTTTTTTCGAAATCAGCCCTAACATAAATTTCTAATTGATGATGATGAGATGATGATGATGACTCAGAAAGTGTAGAATACAGAAAAAATATAAAAAAATCCGATCTACAATTAATATTTTAGTTTCTCATACAAATCCTTGAGTCTCTATTCAGCTTTTGTATGAAAAAATTAAAAAGAAATTGCAGATCGGATTGTTACAATATTTTTCTGTTAATTATACTTGATTCTGATTCTGAGTAACCCGTTAAAATTTCAAACGCATTTCATTAACAACAAATTCATTAAAATCAAACGCACTTTTTTAACACTCTGTATATTTGATTCTGAGTAACACCTTAAAATTTCAATCGCACTTTTTTAAACAGCCTTACAAGGTCATTTTTAATGGCAAATTTGAAAATCACCATTGTTCGGATTAAAGGTAACAACATTTTAAACATACATAATAAATGTAATAATTGACCACGCTGAATACGTTACAAACAATCGACTTCAATCGCAACAACTCCAATTATGATATGTTTTTGTTGATTTTCTCAAAAACCGCTGAATCGATTTCGATAACATTTATATGGGATCACCTGTGAAGTATACCCTTTTAAACAAAAAAAGAATTTTCCAAATCGGTTCAGGCGTCTTCGAGTAATCGGTGAACATACATAAAAAAAATAAAAAAAAGATTCCGACGAATTGAGAACCTCCTCCTTCTTTTTGAAGTCGTTTAAAAAATGACGCTTCATACAAATCGATCGTTGAATTGTCATTTTTTCATACCCAATGGTGGACAGAGTAAAAAACTTTTTCCTTTTTTTAAGTGGTACAACAAAAGTCGACAACTTGACATATTTATCCCGATTAATAATTTAGCCCAAAATATTCATATCCGTCATTTAAAAATCACAATATATATATCTGGAATTTTAATTAAGTCGATTGTACAATATTTCAGAAAACATTACAAATGGCATTATTTGAAACACTACTTTAGGATGCCTAATACAAAAAAATATAATTCAAATGCTACTCCACGCTTCTTATGTTCCCAAGAGTCACGCGGCGTGTCACACGCATGCGGGTCGCTTTGGAAACGCCGCACGCATGTAGAAACCCGCATGAAAATAAAGGCGCTTTTAATGTCATGCGGATTTGTACACGCATGCGGGCCGTACCTGCGTGCGTGCGGCGTTTCCAAAGCGACCCGCGTGCGTGTGACACGCATGACAATAAAAGGGCCCTAAAAATGTACTGAAACGATAGGTTGCGGGCGGCACGCTTGCGGGCACGGCCCGTATGCGTGCAGAAACCCACATGATAATAAAAGCGCCCTAAAAGCGCCCATAGTAAGGACGAAACCAACATACAGACTAGTTGTTTACAATGTACTGCGATTCGCAACAGGCTGGCGCAACTCGGAATACGAAAAGCGTTGTATGAAAGAAAGTACCTATATGAACGGAGTCCAACTAGAGAACTAAAAGGAGCAGTCCCTATAGCTGAAACCGGCATGGAACACCGACGTGACCGACGTTCCATGATGGAACAGATGATGATGATGAAACCCTTCACACCAAAACCACATCGGATGGTGTTTCAATAGTATGTTTCTGCCCTTTTGCTATCCTGTTGTCAGAGTGAACGGTTGCTGTCGAGCGTACCAGGGAAAGGCGGCCGGCTGCCAAACTTTAAACTAGGTGTCGCCACTAGAGTTCGTGACGTACTTGTGATATCGCGTCGTTCACTTAGAATCCTCATGATCGAATTTTGATATTCTGATTATGCCAATATTTTGTGCCTAATTAGTGCCAATTAGTGCCCAAAGGAAAAAAATGTGCTATCGTAGTTTCAGAAAAAATCCGTTAGCAGCCTCATCTCTGGAAGCAAGGAACTACTGCACTAATTGTTTTGTGTTATATGTCAAAAATTAGTGCTGAAAAAGTGCCTCCCACATGCAGAATTTCAGAATGAATGCTTCAGTAACACCCAAGATATAACGGTAGGTTTGTGAGACTGCTAAATAACGCGTTCTTTTGGCAGCCTCATCATGGTTCCAGCAAAACTACAGCGAATTTCGAGACTAAACTAATGTCAAAAATTAGTGCCTAAATAGTACCTTCTGATACAAAACAATCCAGAACTTTAGAGCTTCTTATTTAGTCAGGATCACAAGTTTAAAATTTACATATATTTGCTTTTTGTTATTGCTTAAAATGATGTTGCTATAACATGGTTCCAGAGATAAGGCTGCCAGCGGAACGTTCCGCTAGCAGTCTCAGTGAAAAACTCGATTTTCTCGGAAACTACGATAGCCCATTTTTTTCTTATAGGCACTAATTGGTACTAATTAAGCACTCAATATTGGCATAATCAGAATATCCAAATTTGATCATGAGGATTCCTAGTGAACGCACACGTGATATCGTGTTCTTCGGGTTTTACTATATGTAAAGCCGGTCTAAAAGGAATTCAACCAGTCGGTTTAAACCCGTTTTTTTCTTTTAAAACGTTTTAAACGGCGGGGGGGGCTGGGGCCGGGGGAGCGAGTTGCAAGTAACACCGTGCTACAAAGGCAAAGTTCACACGTTTAATAAAATAAATATTGTTATCCATAAGAGGTATACGTCCCGTCAAACTTTAAGATCGCTGAAGGGTACTGAGTGGGGGAAGTGTGCGTTTACTTAGAATCCTCATGCTCGAATTTCGAAGTAGTTCCTTGGTTCCAGAGATGAGGCTGCCAGCGAAACATTCCGCTAGCAGCCTCAGTGAAAAACTCGATTTTCTCTGAAACTACGATAGCACATTTTTTTTCCTTTGGGCACTATTAGACAATAAATATTGGCATAATCAGAATATCAAAATTCGAGCATGAGGATTCCAAGTGAACGCACACTTCCCCCACTCAGTACCCTTCAGCGATCTTAAAGTTTGACGCGACCTGTAATATCACGAACGCGATACCGCTAAAGGAAGCAAGATGACACTGAACCTCTCATTTCTTAGTATAGCGCTGTCTCGCTCTTGATATTGATGAATCACAACAATATAAACGTGTGAATTTCGCTATATACTTACCTATATACAGGATGTAACAGAAAGGTGTGATAATTCAAGGTGGGCTTTTACCCATCAAACTGAACAACTTTTGTTCTACAACTTTGTTCAAATCGCAATTTTTTTTTTCAAGTTTTAAACTGCTGTTTATAATTTTAAACGGTTGTTTTACAACTATACTAGACATACAATTATTATGGAGTGTTTAATTGTTCAGTTTTAGTTGATATTAGTTAATTAATCATTTACATTTTAATAAGACATTTAAGGACGAAAACACAACAGAGCGGTGCGGCGCCCGCCGCAACGCTGAAATCGGCGGCACGCGTTGCGCCGCACCGCCGAACGCAGCGTTGCGCGGCACGCGCGCCGCACCGCTCCTAGCCGCGGCGCGCAACGCTCGTAGCCGCGGCATGCAACGCTCATATCCGCGGCGCGCACCGCTCGTATCTGCGGCGCGGCGGCTCATTTGATGTCCACAGTTTCTGTAGGTCGGAAGCTTGTTTTTAGGGTTCCGTAGCCAAATGGCAAAAACGGAACCCTTATGGATTTGTCATGTCTGTCTGGTCTGTCTATCCTTCCGTATGTCACAGCCACTTTTTTCCGAAATTATAAGAACTATATTGTTGAAACTTGGTAATTAGATGTATTTTGTGAACCGCATTAAGATTTTCACACAAAAATAGAAAAAAAAACAATAAATTTTGAGGGTTCCCCACACTTAGAACATTAAGAACTTAGGACTCGCCCATGAAGGGTTCCGTAGCAGCAAGTAACATAATATAAAAGTTCTTGTAGTTCGTTGTAGGTAAATTGCGGTTTACGATTTATGACGTATTAAAAAAAACTACTTACTAGATCTCGTTCAAACCAATTTTCGGAGGAAGTTTGCTTGGTAATGTAGGTATATCATATATATTTTTTTGTTTTATCATTCTCTTATTTTAGAAGTTACAGGGGGACACACATTTTACCACTTTGGAAGTGTGTCTCGCGCAAACTATTCAGTTTAGAAAAAAAATTTGAGTTTCAGTTCTAAGTATGGGGAACCCCCAAAATTCATTGTTTGTTTTTCTATTTTTGTGTGAAAATCTTAATGCGGTTCACAGAATACATCTACTTACCAAGTTTTAACAGTGCAGTTCTTATAGTTTCTGAATAAAGTGGCTGTGACATACGGACGGACAGACAGACAGACAGACATGACGAATCCATAAGGGTTCCGTTATTGCCATTTGGCTACGGAACCCTAAAAACAAGTGTCCGACCTACAGAAACTGTGGACATCATATGAGCCGCCGCGACGCAGATATGAGCGGTGCGCGCCGCGGATATGAGCGGCGCGTGCCGCGGCTACGAGCGTCGCGCCGCGGATACGAGCGGTGCGGCACGCGCGCCGCCGATTTCAGGCGGAAAACACACTGCTCCGCTCACCGCGGCGAATTGCGGTGGAGCGGATTTAAACTTTGTACTGTAAAATGTTGATTTGTATACAAAAACCGCGGGGTACCACACACTGGCACCGCTTCTCCGCCCGGAGGCGCGATTCGCACGACGGATCCGCGCTCCCGGATGGCGACGCGGTAAGATTCGCTGGGTACCACACACTGACACCGCTTCTCCGTCCGGAGGCGCGATTCGCGCGCGATCCGCGCAAAAACGAAACAGAACTACTGCTTCAGAACAAGGTCGGTAGGACAACAAATAGAGTCGTCTCTACTTTTTTTTGTACTATGAGAACCAGAGACTGACAGAGTGTGTGGTACCTACTATCGCATAATAAATGTTATAATATGTGATTTACTCAATAATGTTATTATTTGTAACGAAATAATGTAATAATGAAATAATAATCCTATGTATATAGTATATGATGTTATATTTATATTATGTTATATACACTGACTTGTAACTTGTGTTATTAAAAAAATTCTCGAGGAGCGGGAGGGGGTGAGGCTCGGGGTGCGGGGGATGAGGTAGGGAATTCTAAAATAATAATATACCCTGAAAACGAAAAATATTGTTATTGAACCAGATATGCGAATTGTTAGACTAAGGATTCAATAAAAAAAACCTCTTAGATTATTTTTTTTTTCTTTTGTTCCAACTACCAGACGATCTTACATCAACTCCCTGAGCGAAGCCGGGCCCTCCAGCTAGTGAAGATATAGTTCACTTCGATGTTTTTCTAAGAATGTTTGCGGTAGTAAAAAATAATTTCGTTAAAAAATGAAGTAGAAGCGACTTCACTATCAACTCTGTTCTAATCAACACGCTGTGACGTGGAATGCCACAGAACACAAAGATAACATTAAGTAAAGTACTCCTGCTACGCGAAAGTAGTTTAACATGAAAAAACGGGCAATTTGCGTTTATAATACTGATAATTTGCAAAGAAATATTAAGAAATTAATATATTTATTAATCAAACCCGTTTCGTTATTCTATAACATACACTTTGTTGCTTCGATTTACTGAGTTTGCTTGCTGTTTTTCCGTGATTGAATCTTTACGCTGTGGTTTTGTATACGCATAGGTCAAGTTAGACTGGACGGAAAACATAGTTATATGAAACCATCGCGACCTACCATTCAAGGTTGACCTCTGTTGACAAAGATGTATACGTAATACGTATATATAGGATAAAGTACTACCCTGCTTTTTGGAAGGAGTATTATATGGAATTCAGTTTCTATGCCTGTTCTTGTTCTGAGCTTGTTACAAACACAAACAACCTTTGTTACATACATACACGTTCGAATATTAGATAAACGTATGACGAAAATCGTCGTGCACCGCAACTTCGGACGAAATTCGGACGGAAACCGCCCGGCGGTGGCGCGGAATCCGCGCCTTCGTTGTGCACTGCAGCTTTCGACGAAATTCCGACGGAAACCGTCCTGTGGAGCGGATCGCTGCCGCATGCGAGTTTCGTCGCTCCGTGCTCCCGTCCGAATTCCGCCTCAGTGTGATATCCGCGTAATGCACACAACGAGTTGTCTCAAACCATAGTAGCGCCATCTATTAGGAGCTTTGCGCTGCCTTTCCCTTTTATATGATTATGAGCGATTCGCGAACGTATAAACGCGGATTCATGGGCTCTGCCTGGCTCTGACTCTGTGATATGAGCTGGCAACATTATTTTCACTTGGAAGAAAAATGGATTTGTGCCGGCTGTGAAAATTATTTTCTTTGTTTTTGATGACAAAAATTGATAAACTTTGACTGAAGACATAAAAACAATAGCGTGCGAACATTATTTACTCAGGTGATAATCGGATTTCGTCCTCTCCTTGTACTGGCGAATTGACTCGTCATCATAATACCGATGATGTTTCCAATATATTTGGCGTATCTTTGCATATTTTCTGTGTTAAAAACCGCTACAGGTTTAGGGGAAATTATTTACGCTATAAATGCTGGTGGACCTGCACATACAGACATATATGGTATACATTATGAAAAGGATCCTCTGCACGGAAGAGTCGGGACCGCCTCGGACTACGGAAAGCAGTTGCTGATGATAGGACGCGTGAACACCAAAGACGAGATCCTGTACCAGACAGAGCGCTACCACCACAGCACATTCGGATATGACATCCCCGCCAACAAGGACGGGGATTACGTGCTCGTGCTCAAGTTCAGTGAAGTCTACTTCAATGCTCCCAATATGAAAGTGTTTGACGTGGTACTGAATGGTGATCATACCATTGTAGCCGACCTAGACATATTTGACAAAGTGGGCAGGGGTGTAGCACATGACGAATACATACCTTATTCCATTAAAAATGGTAAACTGTATTACAATGAGGAAGAATCTGACATAAGAGGAGGTAAAATAAAAGTTGAATTTATCAAAGGTTATAGAGATAACCCAAAAATTAATGCTTTGTATGTAATGCGTGGTACTTTAGATGAAGTTCCAAAACTGCCTCCAATAGTCTGGCCTGATAATGAAGCTGAAGAAGTGAAAGAAGAAATTGAAGAGAAAAGTAGTAAGTCTAAGCGGGCCAGCGGGCCTAAACAGCCTGACCCCTATTCAATGGATGACAGTTCTGTGCTTATTCCTGTGTTCATTACTATAGGTGCTTTCATTCCACTTTTATTCTGTTTATGTAAACTATAAGATTAGGTGTGTTTATAGGTTGCTTGTTCTGTATAAGTTATTTATACTATAAATAAATATATGAGATGACTCATGGAATAAATATTATTTATTACAATGCGATGTTCAGTGTAATCTACAATCATACCACTAAGAC
Organism: Coleophora deauratella; assembly: GCA_958295455.1. Lineage (NCBI taxonomy): Eukaryota > Metazoa > Arthropoda > Insecta > Lepidoptera > Coleophoridae > Coleophora > Coleophora deauratella. The sequence continues at coordinate 12,156,501 of OY282391.1, read as the reverse complement.
AGAGCAGAGCAGAGAACAACACAGCTGTGAAATGAAGTTTATGCGTTGAAGAGGTGTTGGGAAGGGTGGAATTATGTAGATTAGGGTCATGGAGTAGAGCATAGGTATGAAGACAAGTGGGGTGGAGATGAGCAGCTTTACGACATCTCTAAATTTATTACTGTAACATCACAAAACTCTTATCTGCTCTTCCCCTACTCCGCCCCTCCCTATTCCTCTGCCAACACTGTTATGAAATTTTCTATTTTACAAATGTTAGGTACTAAACCTGAGTATTCATAACACAAGAAACTGTAGATTCCTGCTAATCTTTATTTTCATTTTCTAGGGTGCTTTCATATTGTTTCCTTTTTCTGTAGTATAGGTAATCACAGACTTGAATCTTTCTCCTAAGGCTGTTGTAAAATTCATATTTTATTATTTAAGTACATTGGCTTACAAACATTAACAGTCTTTTTAATACTTATATCGCGCTTATAGACTATCTTAAGACTTAGAAATACATACTATATTTCAGATTTAAAAATAAATTTATGAAATCAAAAAGTAACAACATACTTTTTGGTCCACAATTGTTATTATATTAATTTACTACGTTATAAACAAATCAGTGGATATAATTAATAACCTGTCATGGGCCCAGTAAGTGTGGATAAGCCCTAACTAAGTTAGGAAAGCTCACTTGCAAGTTTTAACATTTTGCTTGTACATCCTGTACCTATAATAATGTCAACCGGAGATTTTATTTTTTCCCTTTATTTCTCGAAAAAAAATTAAAAAATTGCTGGAGATAATAATAATAATATCTGGGACAAATCACACACGGTCATCTGGCCCATATTAGGATTCCCTGTATCTTGGGAACCAGAAACTGATATACATACACATATACTTTTAAATACATACATACATATATAGATATAATACACCCACACTCAGCAAACAATTCTGCTCATCACAAAAAAGTTGCCCTGTGTGGGGATCGAACCCACGACTCTCGGATCAGAGGTCAGGATCGCTAACCACTTAGCCACCGAGTCAGTCAAACTCTACTAACTCAAAGATATTAACAAAATTTTGCCTAAAACCAAATTTAGTCCAAATCCGTCCAGTGCAGTGGTCTTGGCGCTAGAGCAAGGGACGGACACACAATTTTTTTTTGTTTTTTTGGGCTCTATTAGTGCAAGACAATCGATCCCCATCAAAATCTCAAGTTCGATTTTTTTAATACTTTCTTACTTCGCCGCTCGCTCCTCAGTCGCTCGAAAGTAAAAAGGGTTTGGTAAGTATATGCATTTATATAACAATACTTTTAATTTAATTTAACTTTGTGTTGTTAGAGTAGTTACTAGCTTGTAGTCCAAAAGAAAAATCTTTTAAAAAAAAGTTTTGCGACGCCATAAGTATTTCTTAAAATAACCGGTAGATTTTTCTGCACACTACAGAACTTCACCGAGTCAAGCAATAGAATTAACAGATTACTGTCACGAAAAATTAATAAAATTATAGGTAAAAATTAAAATGCTTTCCAACGCCGACTACAAATACTATGAAGTTAACAAAATTTACTTTACATATTATTTAGCTACTGAAATAGGGTGGCTGACGTTTAACCTTAATGTCCTTAACCTTACATGATTCTGACATTAGAAAATCGATTTGAAAGTGAATCATGATTACCCCCATAGGTACACTATAGTGAAATGAAATAAGCTCCATATAAAAATATGAAAGTAAGTAAACATAAATCAAATAAACTAAAAATAAAACTATCGTTATATACCTACACTATACCAATAAAACAATAAAGATACAGGATGCACAATTGGAATTACTGCCTGAATAGCACATATAATAGATATTACTTTTTTGGAGACTTGTTCAACAGCGCACACATGCAGAAAGTATATTAAATTCAAATAAAAATATGTCTAAGTATGTCTAAATAGTTCTTCACTCAGGGTTCCTGCTCCCCTTTCTGTTTTCTCTTCTTAATTTTAATTTTTGAGATAGTTTCACGAGTTTCAACAATCTGTAATATAAAACAGTAAAATATCAAAATTACTATGACCTCTCTTTAATCTACTTATTTAACTTAAAAAACACACTACCGCGGCCTCTAAAGGCTTGGGCTCATGTTTTTTAGGGTTCCGTAGCCAAATGGCAAAAAACGGAACCCTTATGGATTCGTCATGTCTGTCAGTCCGTATGTCACAGCCACTTTTTTCCGAAACTATAAGAACTATACTATTGAAACTTGGTAAGTAGATGTATTCTGTGAACCGCATTAAGATTTTCACACAAAAATAGAAAAAAAAAAACAATAAATTTTGGGAGTCCCCATACTTAAAACTGAAACTCAAAAAAATGTTTTTCATCAAACCCATACGTGTGGGGTCTATGTATCTATGAATAGGTCATCAAAAATGATATTGAGGTTTCTAATATCATTTTTTTCTAAACGGAATAGTTTGCGCGAGAGACACTAGGGGACCTTGTGCGACGAATAAAATAATAAGAGTTGATCTTGTACCAAGGTGGCTGAAAGATGACTATCAGAGACAAATTCACCCTTTTATTTTAAAGTACTATCTCTCTAGCATGGCTTTGTAAGAAAAAGGGTTTCAGTGATGAGTTTAAACAACTAACGGTAACATAAATCGCCAAGTCAAATGTTTTTATCGGACAAATTTTGATCACGGAAAATATTTAAAAGTGAGTTAAATGCTTACGCATTTCCTGGACTTTGTAGTTTTATTTCGCAGTCTCCCTTATGGTTCAAAACAAATCCTTTTTTGCAGATTGACTCGACTGCTGCCGTAGTAGCAGCCATGTGTGCAGTTTGGCTTGACGAAGTGGTCGCCGAGCCTTTTGCTGGTGTCGGTAAAGTGGTAGAGTCATTAACCGCAGGGTACCACGTGACTAAAGAATTGTTATCTTTTGCAATCAATGTGGTCTGCTCTACAGTGGTACTTGCTGCTGTGGTAATATTTTTATCCGGTTCCGTAGCAGGGCTGGTAACGTTTAACGGTTTCGGAGTTGTACCGTTCTGTGGTTTAATAGTCATTTCCGAGTAATCATAAGCGTAATCGTAATCCTGTAACAAAAACGTCAGTTTAATAAGATAGGCTGGCATTGATGAAACAACATTGATTGACGGGCAGGGGCGTATTCTCCATAGGGTCATTCGGTCGAACGCCCGGGGTGGCCCATCCCAAGGGGCGGCCCACCCGTTCTCCAACAACCCTTATTTTTTACAATAATTAGTCGACTGCGAAACATTATTGGTAATTTAGAGCTTACACGGGCGAGGGAGTCGGAATTCGTTTCCATGTTCATTTTAACAGATATCGTCAACGAATCGAAGGTGAAGTGATGTACACGCCGTTGATGTTAATGCTGAGTCTTTTCCAGTCCAGAAGCTTGAAAACGTCTTCCAGGGCAACAGTGAACAATTTCGGAGATATAATGTCTCCCTGTCTCACCCCACACTGCAACCCGGATAGGTTTTGAATTCAGATCCTGAAGGCCGATCGACATGTTGGTGTTTAATTTCATACAAGCACTCCAACACTTCGATATATATCGATAGTCGATTTGGCACCGTTGTTGGAGAGACTATAACACAGCCCAGGTCTCGATCGTATAAAAGGCTTTCTCGTAGTCCAGTCCATAGTCCAAACGCCAAGCATAGCGGCCGAGACTCTTCGGTCTTCTGTTAAATCTGCCACAACGTATGTTTGGGGTCTATGGTACAAAAGCATTTTCGGAATCCGGCTTGTTCGGGAGGCTGGAAGTCATCAAACCTGCGTGCGAGACGATTCGTAATGACTCTCGAAAACAGCTTGTAGTCATGACTCAAAAGTGAGATGGGTCTATAATTCTTCAGCAGGGTCTTGTCACTCTTTTTGAAAAAGAGCACCACCACACTCCTTTGCCATGCTGTAAGCGTTCGTCCCTTGAGCATGACGGAATTAAACAGCCTCTGAAGAGCTATTAGTAAGTACCGGTTCTCCATCTGCTTTCAAAAGTTCAGCCGTAATTCCATCATAACCCGGTGCCTTGCTGTTCTTAAGCTGTTTGAGAGCCATTCTAATCTCGCACATCGTCTTGGATATCTTCGGTATAGTGGCGGGTCAATCTGGCTCTCAAGTCTCGGCTCTTCAGCCAAATTACTGACAGGCAAGCGTGTGGTCGTCTATAAATGTCCGTAGAACTTCTCAACCTCTTCCAACAGCTTAGGGTTGGAAGACAAGAGACAATTGGCTTTGATCAGCAGACACATCTCTTGCAAATACCTTTGACCCTTTATTGAATGAATGTCGCATCGTCGCGTCGCTCATTGTAATCAGCTAATAAATTCGTTTAAATATTTAATATTTTATTTTATTCTGTTTTACTGTTGTTTCCGTTTGATGTAGAGGGTGAGGGGCGGGCCGATGGTATTCGCCCAGGGCGTGAAAATCTAAAATACGTTCCTGTTGACGGGCATACGAAGACGACGACGCGAAACGTTCAAGGCTTCATCCCCTCACACTGATGTAGTACGTATATCAATGGTAAATTATGGATTTTATAGCCATAATATTAAATTATTATTATTTTATAAAATTTTAGTTTATTTTTGAGATAAAATTTCCGGGAAACTTCCAATTTCAATTTCCATAAAAACTTAATTTGGACTGTAAATAACATTTTAAACAAAAAATATTCAAACACGTCCAGCCCAGCCTACGCTTACCAACAAACAACAGCATACAGGGTGAAATTGAAATCACTCACTAATTTCTTTTTGCTCATGAAACTGAACAACTTTCCAACTTATTCAATCGGAGCAAAAAATATTTTCTGAACTCTTCATATAAATCGATCAGCTGGGTAGCCAACTTTGTATGGAAACTCCACACAAATGCTTTTTCTCCGATTGAATTGGCTCCTCAGAAAAAAAATCTTCAGTGTCGTGGTCATTGACTATAATAGTTAAAATTTCAATCCCCTACTTCAATTTCACCCTATATACAATGATGATGACATTGAAGACCCGTGGCATCCATAAGGTCCTGCATGTTTTAGATCTTGTTAGCAGCAGTAGTGATCAGGGGCGCCGACTTCATGAAAATATTAATAGGGGGCTCGGGCGAAAAATTTCGTTTTTGTGATTATCGTTAAAGGACCGCAATTTGCGAGCCGCAAGCCACACCAGTATTTTAATATAAAAAAATTGGGGGGCTCAGCTAGGCTTGCCAACTACAAAAAAGGCATTTCCGGGATTACCCAGCTCGACATCCGGGACTTGGTATATTATGCGGGACACAACACACCACATCATAGGTTCAAAATGGTTAAGGCAAAAAACTATATATATTTTTAATCATTTTATTAAAAACAAAAACAATACAAATGTATGACAAACATTTTAAATTATTAAATTAAATTATTTTTTTTACATTCAAAACTGTACTTATTTTGCGATTTTGCGCATTTATAAGTTTTTGTTTTGCAACACAAAGTTATAAAATTCACTGCATTTTTGGTCTAAATTAATTCGACCAAAAATGCAGTGATCGACATACAGCTTATTTGTGCTGTCTGTCCATGCATTTCCACAGAGAGAAAGCACTCTCCCTGCTGATGCATTTGAAGGAGGTCACACGAAATACGCAATGCGTAGGTATTAAGAAATTTTAATAATGTGTAACAAGTTACTCGGGCCAACTGCCCAACCGTAGGGTTGGACAGTTGGCCCTGCTGGGGCCACTGACACTGGGGCTGGCCACTACCAACTACCGTCGGGTAGTTGGTACGAGATAGATACTAATATCATATAATCACTGATTTCCGGGACAAAAGGCGTCCCGCAAGGGGTCACGGCGGGACGGTCCAAAATTGACCCAGAAGCGGGACGTCCCGGAAAATCCGGGACGGTTGGCAACCCTAGGCTCAGCCCCGCTGGTAATGTCATTGGGGGGGCTCGGGCACCCGTCGGCGCCAGTGAGTAGTGATGCAAACAATACCAAAGACGTTCCTTATCCCACTTACTAGATCATTAAGTACATAAAGACACACAAAATGTATTATTATATTTCGATAAACCTGTATTTGCCTACCTTACGATTAATCGTAGTTTGCCGTAAACCAGTAAAACTAAATACATAGGTACCTACATAATAATGAACTTGATAAAACATAATCGTTCGTATCGTGTTTCAAATCTGCCCTGATAAGAAAAAAGGCGGCTCAGTATTAGGAAAGTAAATATACTTAGCCGCCTTCTTTCTTATAAAGAAAGAAATAACTACCTACTTATTTGTTTCTCTTCAGCAATGTGTAATATGTATTTTATTTTTCGATTGCTTATTCTATTATAATTTCAAAACTAAATAAATAATTTTAACATAATTCACTTCGAACAAAAGTCAGTGTGATCGGCATCGACATCAAACTCCTGATATTTACTATGTACGAGGGCGACACTGAAAGTTCTTAGAAAATCAAAAACTGAACAAACTAGAAAGTTATTAGTTTTATTATATCTTTTCAAAATAGTGTCCATTCACATCAATACATCGCTGCATCCGATGGAACCACTGAGAAAAGTACTTTGCCCACTCCTCCTTAGGGATCTCTTCGACGGCCTTTTCAAACGCAGCCACTGCTTCCTCGGCGTCCATAAAACGTTTTCCTCGAAGTTTTTCTTTTATTTTCGGGAATAAATAAAAATCGCAAGGTGCGAGGTCGGGGCTATACGCCGGGTGACCCAGTAATTCCACGTCTGACGTCGCCAAATAGTCGATCGTTTGCTTGGCGGTGTCCGACGAGGCGTTGTCGTGGTGAAGGAGGATCCTACTGCGAGGTCGTTTCTCCCGAACTTTTTCCAAGACAAGTGGCAAACAATTGTTAGTGTACCACTCTGCAGCAACTGTTTTTCGATCATCTAAAACAATTGTTGCGTAATGACCTGTCCTTCCGAAGAACGAGGCCACCATCTTTTTTCCCACGGTTCGACCTCTCTTCACTTTAGTTGGCAACTCCTCGGAAGGAAACACCCACATAGCAGACTGTTTTTTAGTTTCAGGACCATAACAGTAAATCCAGCTTTCGTCACCCGTAAGTATGTCGAACACAGCATTTCAGTCACCTCCGTTAAATCTTTGAACCATTTCACGGCACCAATCAACACGACGGAGTTTTTGGGCCTCTGTCAAATTATGAGGTATCCACCGGGCACAAAGCTTCCTGACCGCTAAATGTTCATGGAGGATTTTGTGCACTTGACTCATACCGATGCCTAAGCTTGTCCGAATCTGCTGATAGGTCACTCTTTTGTCAGTCTCTATCATCGCCGCACATGACTGATGTTAAGTGATCGGAGTAGGTAGATCGATTTTTGCTACTGGCATCGTGATTTTATAACATGAACAATCCTTTTTTCCGGAATGTTCCGGTATTTCCGGATTGAGTTAAGTATTATTAAAGTGAATCTGGTTCAATCAATTGGTTCTGAAGGAAGTAATTTATTTATATGTAGAATAACAGAAATAAAATTCGTTTTTGTTTGCTGAACAATTTTAAACTCTCGGAATCCGAGCGGCATGTCCATATCATAGTATAAATAGTAGGTTATCTTCATACAATGGTACATCGCGCGGCTTGTATGTGTGCACGCCAGTAGGCACCGCCGTCTACGCACACAAAAGCAGAAAATGCCGAGGTGACGGAGGTGAAACTGTTGGGGCTGCACCGCGGCCGAGTGACGTGACGTGTTAGTCACTTGCCGTCTCTTGACACGACACGACATCGACGCCATCGCGTGTAAAAAAAATGACTGCATCTACAAAGCGAAAATATTGTTGTGTTTCTGGAATTCAAATCCAGAATTGTCGTTATTCAAGATACCGACTGATATGATATTGAACAAACAAAATATTAAAGCCACTTATTCCATACTTTGGTAACTGACGGAGGAACATTTACATTATACCTACAAGTGATTAGTAATACCTGCACATCTCTTAACTGGTGATTCCACTCTTGAAACTGAAAAACTTGTTCTATATAACTTTGGACAAATCACATTTTTTTCTATGCTTTTCATACAAATCGATCAGCTTATTGAGCGTAGTTCATAATGAGAAGTCCAAAAGATTATGCAATTTAAGCAAAGTTCTAGAACAAAAGTTGTTCAGTTCATAAGTAAAATCACCAGTTAAGAGGTTAGCATTTGGGTATGTGGCAGTCATCTTGTATATTTTTGATCACTATTATCAATTTATCACTGTGTTTAAACTTTTAATTGATGGGCTTTATGGAGGTAATTTTACAATGATTATAGACCAGGAGCCAGAGGGCTTTAATTTTTCATTTAATATAAATACAGTCTGAACTTAAGATTTTTTTATTGCTATCAAATCGCCACTGCGCAGTAATAATAATATAATTTTAATACTAGCTCCTTTTAATTGAACCGCTCTTATTCTGATTATTTTCACAAACTTTTTCTAAGCCTGTCGTTCCTTTCCTTCGTGCGGTGGTACCGCTCATTATTCTCGGATTTGCTATTTTTGGGTTAACTACCACGTTTCTTTTTTCTGATTTGACCTACAAGTCAATTTTTGTGTAATTTATTTAAAAAGTGTTACAACAAAAGTTGTCACGTTAGACCCGACTAATAAATAGCCTGGACAAACCTTGTTCCAATCAAGAAAAAGCAAAAGGTAAAAATCAAACTTACTATGGAACTGACACATGTCAACTTCAGTTGCCTACTAAGTTTATTTAGGTACCTTTTGATTGAAATGACTTATATCTTTATGTATTTGTATGTATCTGCTGTTTAACAATCAGTTAATTATTATGATGGTTAGTACCATACAAAATACAAATACGCAATGATGTGACTGATAAAATGCAGTAAGCTCCCGGTCTACATGACGCATCTAGAATCACGCAGAAGACAGCCGCGGGCCACACCGCGCATGCGCCGTGCGCTGACCGAGAGCTGCTGCAACGCCGCCGCGCCGCCGCTCAGCTCGCAGTGTTGCCAGATCTCCCGATTTTACAGGAGATTTCCTGTTTTTCTCAAATATCTCCTGTTCTTCTGTTTTTCTACATGAATCTCCTGTTTTTCTTTGAAATCAAAGTAATGGAAATATGTGGAAAGAAATGGAACGTAAAACACGTCACACGGGGCACCATTGACCATTGGCCATTGCATGATGACCGTGTGTGATTGCTCCCGAGATATTTATTTACTTTCGAGTCCTCTAGTACTAAATCTAAACTCCTAAAAGACTCATAAGTGTCGGATTGTAAATGGCTGCTACTACCTACTGTTTTATATCGACAATTGTTTACTTTTTTCTCGGCTGGATTGCGGTTTGTGACTTTGTGTCGTAAACACAAATAGCATGTGAACACAATAATTTAAAATCCGTGATTTCATTTTAAAAAAATATCTCCTGTTTTATCCTGCAGCTCGTTCTATACATCTACTGTTTTTTTCTGTAACGCCTCCTGTTTTATTTAAATCCGGTGCTCAGTCACATGAGTATCTGCCGGCCGTATCACTGACCTAAGAGCGTTTAGTAAGTTACTAATAAATGCACGGCTTCGTAGTTCTCCTTGATACCTATGATGTACCTATGTGATTCAATTTTAATTAGTTTTAAGTTAGTCAGAGTGGAAAGACAGATAATTTGAATTTTGAACACTGCGCTACTTATAAAAACATAATATAGTGGGTTTCACTTTTGGTCGATAATTATTGTATGAATAAAATAAAATACTATTTTATTCCAGGCAATTTTTTTATATAAACATACATACATATATACACTAATGCGTTTTAAATACCAACGTAAATATTATATCATTAAAATACACCCAGACACAGGGCAAACACATGTGTGCCAAGGTGGGAATCGAACCTACGACCCTCGGATCAACAGAGCGCTAACCATTCGTCGCTACGCGACTAAAGGGCGAACCTCATTCATATTTTGAATGATGTTCGCCCTTTAGTCGCGTAGGCGACGCATTGAGTGAGTCAGTTTTTTTTTAATGAAATTACATAATTGTTAATAGGTATAAGGTACTAACTTTATTAGTAGTCGATATTTTAGTAAGCACTTTTACTTCTGATTTTGAATCTCGCAAAAATATTGGGCACTAATAAAGTAGCACTTTATGCAGGTATTCTACTCCTAAAACTTTGCCCGATAATAAGCTCATAGTCAAATCCCAAAAAAATTGCCATCTCATAAAAATTAACGAATTGATTAACGAATTTTGTATGAGAAGTGATTTTTTGCTATTTATAGGTGTTTTTTAGGGAAATTTCTCTAAATTTATGAATAGAAGCCACAGTTAAAACTTTGTCGGTCATTTTGTATCACCCGGAATAGGTAAGTACATACACTTATACAGTGAGGCACAACCCTGCGTGTTCGGTCAACAACACCATATACATAAGTATTATAGTCTACTACCGGCGAGCAGATCACCTACTCTCTCTACTCTGTCCATATTAACATACACATTCGCGGTCGTTGACCCTAAATCAATCTACCTACTCCGATCACTGTGATGTTATCTTTAGTCGTCGCCGTAGAAGGCCGTCCCTCACGCAGATCATCGGTGAGATTAGTGCGACCACGTTTAAACTCATGAAACCAGTTGTAAACAGTGGCACGAGATGGGGCTTCATCGTGAAAGGCCAATCGAAGTTTATCATAACTTTCTTGTTGACTTAAATGACATCGAAAGTCATAAAAAATCATTGCACGAAAATTTTCTCGCGTTAAATTCATGCTGACGTGACACAGATAATTTTCAGTTTGCCGCCAAATCGTGAAACAAATGACAAATGAATGAAATACATACACGATAACATTGGCAAAGAGTTCCATTTTCAAAATTTGAACTTATTTTTTTATTATATCGTTTACAAGTGGCCAGTTCTAAAAACTTTCAGTGTCGCCCTCGTATGTAATATGAAAAATTAATTCAAAAGTGAGGTACTTACCTACGTCAGTACTTGCTTACGTATAGGTACCTACACAGGATAACACATTGTGATGGGGACCTGTGAAACTATAAGAGACAGAAAAATATGTTCTAAAGAACGGAATTCGAAACGTTTTTCACAAACATTCCACTTAAGCTAACTGAGGCCCTGGACTCATCACCCACATATGCTAAAAAAATATTAGTAGAAAATGACATTTCTTGTGATGAAATATTATATTTTTGAGAAATTGGACCTGAAACTGTTGTTAAAACTTTTAAGTCGCTTAAAGAGAAACAAAGTGAAGACTTGTGGGGTTTATCAGTTAAATTAATTAGTAATGTAATTGACGAATTAGCACCACATTTAGCATACCTTTTCAATATTAGTATAGAAAGTGATGACTTTCCAGATCTCATGAAGTGTAGTAAAATTATGCCTCTTTATAAATCAGGTTCCAAAACTGATGCGGGAAATTACAGACTTGTTTCTGTATTACCCGTCCTTAGTAAATAAAGTCTTTGAAAAAATTATGCTCAACCAAATACTACAACACTTCACATTAAACAAACTTCTGCATAACTAACACACACAAAAGGTCGATCAACTACCGATGCAGGAGTAGCACTTATACGAAACATTCATGATGCTTTTGAAAAATCACAAGATGCAATAGGAGTGTTTTGTGATTTATCTAAAGCATTTGATTGTGTGGAACATCAAACTTTACTTCTTAAACTAAAGCATTACGGTGTGGAGGATAGGGCTCTCAGTCTTCTCAATTCTTACCTTAGATACAAACAGTCCAAGTAAATGGCACAAATTCTCTCGGCTCTACAGTAAAAATAGGCGTTCCCCAGGGATCTATTTTAGGCCCCTTGTTTATATAAATGACTTACCATTTATGTTGCAACGTCTCTCAAATATTGTTTTTTGCAGATGATACATCTCTTATTTTTAAGGTAGACAGGAAAGACAGCAAAATTGACGAAGTCAACAACACACTTTCAGAGGTACATAAATGGTTTACTGTTAATAACTTGCTATTAAATGCCACAAAAACAAAAGTAATAAAATTCAGATTACCAAATGTCAAGCAAACTCACGATAATGTAATATTAGATAGTAATATTTTAGAGTTCGTAAATAGCACTGTTTTTCTTGGTATTACTTTAGTTACAATGGGGACCACATATAGAAACCTTAGCAGGAAAGCTTAGTTCAGCTGCCTACGCCGTCAAGAAAATAAGGCAACTAACAGATGTAGATACTGCACGACTAGTGTATTTTAGCTATTTTCATAGTATAATGTCTTACGGCATCTTAATTTGGGGACATGCGGCTGACATAGAAACTATTTTCATACTGCAAAAAAGAGCCAATCGCGCTATCTATCAGATGTGATCTCGAGAGTCATTGAGGAACAAGTTTAAAGAAATAAATATTTTAACTGTAGCCAGTCAATTCATATATGAAAACATCATGTATGTTCGTAAGAATTTAGATGTATTACCAAAAAATAGTGACAGGCATAATTTTAATCTTAGAAATATAAATAATATCGAAGTTGCTTATTCGAGACTGAATAAAGTAGAAAAATTGTTCATGGGGCAGTGTATAAAATTCTACAATAAAATACTTGAAAATGTAATTAGTTTATCCGAAAATAAGTTTAAGACTTATGTAAAGAAATGCTTGTGTTCAAGAGGATATTATAAAAACCAAGACTATGTTAATGCCAATGATGTATGGACATGTATAGATCCTCCAGCTCATAGCTTTAGTAATGACATCAATTGTAATAGATATTAAGTATTTATTTCAAAAAATGTGTTGGGGCGAGTTTCTTTTGGGCTCGACGTTTCTTCTCGCTCCGCTAACACTTCCCGAAACGTCGAGTGTACAAGTTCCGAGTGGTAGGAACTTTGTACTAGGTAGAAAAAAGACGATTTAAAAGTATGCGTACAGCATCTACTTAAATAAAAAATATTTTGAATTGAATTGAATTGAACAATTTCAGAGATAAATAGAAACTGCATTTATAGTTTTTTTTTAAATCATACACTACTCGGGAATCAAATCCGGTCATTTTAGAAACAAACGTAGGTACGTTATTTTATTACGAAAAGTTCACAACCTTTTTCAAATCTTTAAATACCTTGTACCTATTCCTTATCGCTTAATTTTACGATATTGTTCCATAGAACATCGAACGCATCCACACGTACACACACACACACACACACACACACACACACACACACACACACACACACACACACACACACACACACACACACACACACACACACACACACACACACACAGAGACACACCCACACACCCACACACACCCACACCCACACACACCTACACACACACACACACACACACACACACACACACACACACACACACACACACACACACACACACACACACACACTTTCACACACACACTTACACACACCGTTTACGTGGTAACTCATATTCCATAATTAGTTAATGCTAGCATATAAAAATGTTCCTGTAAAACCTTTCCTTTTCCTCCACTTTTTTTTTTCTTTTTTTCTATTTAGAGCACTTTAAGTACCTAAATATTTGCTTAATGGTTCAATGTTACGTTTTTGTATAACTACCCGTGGAAATCTGTAAAGGCTGTAGTAATTAACCATACTCTTTAACCTATAGGTACTGTTATTTAATAGCTGTTTGATTTCCCAAATTGTAAAAATAAAAATAAAAATCTTTTTCTATGTCTTGAGTTTCAGTAGTCCCGGTCCCCATACTTACCCATCTCGATGCCATCCTGTAGATGTTGTTAACAAATAGGAGGTAAAAAAACAAACTTCCATGTGCTCAAATTACACACAATACTAACTTACTTTTTTCAAGTAATTAGGTAAGTAACTGTTTTCTATAGGTACTGAGATTAGGTAAGTATTCATTCGCGTATTTAATAAGGTAACTAAAATTAACTACTATTTTACACAAGTAAGTGCATATATTTTTGATAGAAAAGATAAATAAAAATACAAAATAACTACTCACCACATATTCTTCTTTATTCCCTTTCATCAACGCTATGATTTGTAAATCCTTCAGATCTACTTGAACATTTAATTCGCCTGTTTGCCTTTGGTCGTACGTAGAAGCAGAATAAGTGCATCCTAAAATAGAACATAGAATAAAAACTATTTTGCACATTTTTATTAAGAGTAAAATGTTTGGTCTGGAACAGTGGTCAAGTCCCGAGGCCTGGTGCGACTGGAGCGACCGGCCGCCCTGCGCGTAACTTGACACCAAGTTGTTACCGACTTAACAGTTATTTCAAGTAACCGTGAGAAGGTCGATAGCCTCAGCTAGTGCAGTACGTCCTCAGATTACGCAAGGACCGCGGATAATTTGCCCGATCAACCGTTAAGACCTCAACACAATCTACATGTCGCTAAAAACAAGTTGGTAAGTGAAATGTTATTCTTACCTACGGTATGTTTGAAATCGAAATACGAATTAATAATAATAATATCTGGGACAAATATAATCTGGTAATAAATAAGGAATCTAGACAATATTCTCAGAAAGAAAAACATTACTGCGAACGGAACATAAAACTCATTAATTTGCAAATACTTGAGAATACTTATTTATTTTGTAAAAACAATATTTTACCATTACCAGTTACCATCAGGTGTGTTAATATCTTCATTTCGGATTCTATGCTCCAGGAGGTAGAACTTGGAACTCAATGAGTGTCATTCAAACTGGCATACCTTTACCTAGGTATACTTACTGTACTCGCTCCACATAGCGAAATCGTAGTGTTACCCCGCCTCCATGACGTAGAGGTTATTCCACTCGCTTTACGTCATGAGGTCGCGGGTTCTTCTGATTGATTATTGTTAAAAAAGTGCGTTTGAGATTTTAAGGGGTTACTCAGAATCAAGTATAGAATACAGGAAAAATATGGAAAAAATCCGACCTACTTATTTTTCAGGTTTCCATACAAATTAAAAGTGCTTTTGAGGTGTTTAGGGGTTACTCAGAATTAAGCATAGATTACAGGAAAAATAGTGAAAAAATCCGCTCTTCAAATTATTTTTTTCAGATTCCTATACTGAATCTATTAAGCTTTTCAACATCCTTATATATTTTCCAAATCCATGGGAAATAACAAGATTACATTTTATGTCGTAAAATACGTAATTCCCTCGGGAATTCCATCAGCAACCGAATAATAATGCTACGCGAAAAAGCGTAAAAATACCACCATACATAAACTATTTTAAATGGGATTTGGATATTTCAAGAAACGGATGTTATGGGATTTGGATGTTTCATGAAACGGATTTTATGGGATTTGGATATTTTAAGAAACGGATGTTATGGGATTTGGATATTTTAGGAAATGGATGTTATGGATACAAAGGGAAATTACATATCCATACCTCCATGGCGTTAAAATTTACTAGCTGGGAGACCGAGCGTCGCTCGTTCAAGGCGTGTTCGGCGATTTCGTCAAAATATCACTTCCAGGCTTATAATTTGTGTTCATATTTCGATTTTTTTTAACTGTATCCTATTATTACTTCACATTTAGGGTCATATAAAATCTGTACTTGTGTTTTTTACTTACAGTTAATCTGAAATAAATAGTAAGTAAAAATATACCTGTAATTTCATTCGTCTCAGTTTCCTGGCTTTAAATATTTTTATATAATACATATTTTTGACACTGCAATAAGATTTACATCGCGACTTATTATTTTATCAGTTTGAATATTTGTCAAGCTATCGTATTCCTCATTACATATACTTAAAAGCGAATAAAATAATTAAATACGTGGCCTTCAAATTTTGTTACGGGTGAATCATCATTACCAACCTTAGAAATTGTACAATGAATTTATGCTAAATACGTTCCTGTGACAAGCTGATGCGCCCTCTGTTAGGCTTTACGGTTAGTTAGTATCCCGTCAGGTCTTGTGCTTTAATTAAGAACCGCGCGGACCGCGCGTTTTATGCCATGCTGCCACGCATTGAATTTTATTTTTTTCACTTAGTATTTATTATGCTATGATAATGAAATATATATTTTTATAATCCTAGAAAGTGTGGCTTTCAGAATATATTTTTTCATGCTTATATCTTAGACCATCAAAAATTAATCGACACATATGCGGAAAAAAGGTAGTCATGTTTTATACGTTTTATCAAATATTTCTTTTTTTATATACGGAAAGTCATTTTTTTGTTACAGAAATAAATTCATTATCCTTGAATCATACGAAAATCTCACTTGCCCTAGTACCAATAGTTTTGGAGATATAAGCCCACAAATGGAGCGCGGCCTCCCCCCCCCCCCCCCCTCCCCTGCCAAACGGGGGATGGCTCCCGATGGCTCCCGGGCTTAATCCACTCAGAACGGCCTAGGGAACAACTATGCTAAGTTTGAGCGCCGGATACAAAATAAAACGGTTCATCGCACTAAATCCCCGACTATTACATGGGGCAAGGCGGCACAATTATTTTTTTTAATATTTTATTTACTTATTTACATAAGTTCACACAAAATAAAAAATAAAAAGACAAAAAAACAATAAAGTCTCGTGGGATACGAATCCGGACCTAAAGAGTAAGCTGCTTGCACCATAACCGCTGGGGTGCTAAAAATGTGTGTTGTGTTCTGTGTGCCGTGTTAAAAATAAGCATCATATGCGTTTATATTTTATGTATTTTCGCTCAAAACTTAAAATTAAAGTTTTCGAAGATAATTCCCTCATAGATGGATTTCTGGTGATTCTTAACCCCTAATCCTAGATTTTCGTCGAAAGGTTTCAAGCCGTTTTCGAAATCGTCGGGACACCTAACTCGTTTAATAGTATAGGATTATAGATTAAGTATTTATGGTAAGTAATGATGGTATGCCAAGATTTAGATCCCACAACGCAATGACTATTATAAGTAGTAGCGATTACACTATCCTGCATTCAGAAAGCCCAATTAGGAGAGGAAGAGGTACTAAGGAAAGTGTAATCGGAATTAGGAAAGCTATGTTTCACACATTTTTTCAGATATCCTTACTGCTTGTAAATATTTGCTGACGTAATACTTTTCTAACAGATTAAATTAAGTTTTACCGAAAACTATGTTTACTCGTTTTAATCGTTACTCACCTATTATAAATTAAAAACCAACCTTATACATTTTATAAATTGTGGTCCTTGTTAAACTATAGCGACTTTATGCAAATACAATTCTGAAGTGGCCATAACTACGGCCAATAAGAAATATTAAAATGTGCTTGTAATATAACTTTCATTACTTACTCATAGTTATACCTATTATTTTATTATATTATTGCCTAATTACTATTTCAATGTAATTAATAAACATGCGAGCAAGCATGTAAATAAGCAGTCGACGGGTTACGGGGCTTATATTTGTGATTCTCACATCAACCTAACACTGCAACTGTGAAGGGAGGCCTCCGCATTGCAGTCTCCGAACCTAAGTTATCCGAGTCGAAGTGCTCCGAATTTCCGGGCTCGCTTTGCTCGCTCTCGCTTCCTTAAGAATTTTCTTAAAGAGCGCCGCCGTGCGGGTACACTGATCGAACGAATGGTGTAGGGAGATAGGTACTTGTAGATATTTTCATAAACAAAAAAGTTATTTCATAATTTTTATTTTATTTGGAAGATATAGATAAGTACCCACAGTACAGTGCTAAAAAAGGGCCTATTAATCTTTTCGTGCTCTATTTATAAATTCAGTTTTTTTTTTAAACAAATAGTTCTACTGTCGATGTCGTAATCTATATTTCCTACATACACTATACTTACACTTCTTGAGCACTTAATGTTCGCTCTAAGTCACGAATTGCGATATAAATAAATGAGTGTCCGTATAATTAAAAAGTTATTCAAATAAATCCTTACTTTATTCCCTTTTGAGGGTTTTTGGAAATAGAATATCTGGGTGGCAATGTGTTAGTTACATTTTATTCCCATACACCCTATTTAAAAAGTCATTTTACGAAGAAAACTATTAACTCTTAAAGTATTTCAAAATTATCCGAATTATCCGTTTTATCCGGATATCCGGATATTTTGAAACTAAATATCTGTTTTATCCGGATAGAAAATTTGAACGGATAATGCAAACCCTAGAGATAAGATATCCATTGCGTCGGGAAATTTTGGTAACTGCTTCCATCTTTGTGTATTATCATCACTTACCAACAGGCGGAATCAAAAAATGCCCGCCGGGTAACCTCCGACCTCGCGATGTGAAGCGAGTGGAGTAACCACTGCACCTTGGAGGCGGTTAACACTATAGCGGACCAGACACTATCAGTAATAATGACAGTATTTTCAAGTAATGACAATATACTGACATTATACTGACAGTGTAGGGGTTGGAATGATGGTCTGACGCATACTAAACGATGGAATGTCAATACACTGATGTAAAAATACTGTCATTATTACTGATAGTGTCTGGTCCGCTTAAAACTTCGCCATATACAGGGTGTAACAGAAAGGTGTGATAATACTTCAAGGTTGGCTTTTACCCATCAAACTGAACAACTTTTGTTCTACAACTTTGTTCAAATCGCATTTTTTTTTTTGGACTTTTCATACAAATCGATCAGCTGGCGAACCAAGTTTGTATGAAAAGTCCGAAAATTTCTTTGCGATTTCAACAAAGTTGTAGAACAAAAGTTGTTCAGTTTGATGGGTAAAAGCCAACCTTGAAGTATTATCACACCTTTCTGTTACATCCTGTATACTTACCTATACAGGCAAAGAAGAAGTTTTATATCGTCGCTCCAGGGTGCAAGTCTGTCGCTGTATGGAATACATTTAACTTGACATACCAGCAAGTAGGTACTACCGTTTTGCAATTCAACAATTGTTTGGGTTCCGTATCGATTTTCATTCCAAGTTTTTCGTTTATTGCAGCAGTCATATTTGTTTTGAGTTATAATATGAGTTATCGCGTCAAATTCATTATTCAACCGATGATACTTCCATGTACCTACATAGGTACTGTAACTGTGTTTATACATGACCCTTACATACCCTTCGGCTGTTCCAAAATAAAACACTGAATATGCCATTTCGATAATTTTACATGAGCTAAGTTTAAAAAAAGTCTGCAGCCTTAAAACTTTCTAAATACTTTATTAATTGCCTTTTTTCGGTAGCTCAGGATCCTGGTTATCTTACAGGTGACCCACTTGCTCGTTTGCCTTCCTTATCACATAAAAAAAAAAAAAAAAGCTATCGAAAGAAAACTCCGCTAAGGTAAAATTGTATGCAGTAAATTCAAATGTAAGAGAGCGGCTATTCCAAAATAAAACATTGAATATGCAATTTTTTCTGGCCATAGAATTTTTATGGATTTGATATGCGTGTTGTCGGTCGGTCGGGGTCGGGGTGTCGTCCGTCACGTCGCGTGAGGTGGGGTTTCGTTAGGTTGCGTTCCAATACCAAAGATTTCACTCGGGGTGATGCGAACTTTACCCTAAATCGTTCCAAAACCGAGCCGAGTGAAACCGAGGGTAACCGAATGATCGCCTGACAGTTCTCCGTCGGGATTTTGGAACGCCTTCGTGAATGCGATTTTCACTCTGACAAGTGCGATTTTTAACGCTGTTTGATTGCCGTTAAAATTCGCCTGACAGTTTATTTTGCGGGAAGTTCGTAGTCAATGTCAAACAGACTAAGACATACAAACATTTTATCTTCGGAATTGTTTTGAAATACGATTGCTTGTATCTGCGAAGGTGATAAAGCCATAAATAAGACAGAATACTACCCAAAAAAGCTAGAAACCTTTCTGAATTATTTTCGATGACGTTTGTTACCCTGTCACTCTGGAATCACTCGCAAGCGTTCCAAAATCATATTTTTTTCTCTTTCTCAAAATAGCTACGTCTCTTTCATTTCTCCGAGTTAAATTCTACCTCACCCTACCTTGGTTTTGGAACGACTTCTCTGTATGTTTCCGCCTTTACTCCAACGCGTGTTTTGGAACTACGCTTTTTGACATTTTCTGTGGCTAGGCTAGTGTATGTATGACGTTGACGTAAACGTAGGTATTTAGCTTGGTTGCTTTGATTACATTTTGCGAAATTGTTTTCATTTTGCTACTTATTGTTGTTTTCCTTATGTGGTAAAATGTGTACGGTCGGTCAATGAAGAATTTATGTACCACAGAGTCTAGTGCATGGTTCTGGTAGCCACGTAGATGCTACAAGTTTTAACGAAATGATGAAGTTTTGGAAAAGTGCAGGTAAAATGCCATTATCGTCGATCTTCACATTTATCCGAGCGGCGGTTGGTCTATGGAATATACGCCTGAGACCACTTTATTCAACGTTCCGATATTTAATTGTTGTATTCTTACAGCGAAAGGTAAAACAGGATGTCCAGTGCGTCCTCCAGAGACTGCTCACGGCAGCAGCAACACCCAACCCGAGTTCAGTTCTCTTATAGAAACTCAATATATAGACGTAAACAAAGGTCAGTAGTGAATAATATACTAGTGCAAATTAATTAACTTTTTGATAACACTGTAACTGTAAATTTACAAATTCTTTTCAGATAACTCTGATATTTTCAAGAAGAAATCTAAATTAACTTTAACTTTACATGACATATTAGTGGAAAAAAAATCTCTTAACTATTTTGTACAGTTTATGAAAACAATAGGAAAAGAGTCACTTATTAAATGTTGGCTGGAATTGGATAATTTTAAGAAAATAGTAATAAATGCAAAAATGAACAGGGAATCTGACCACTTCAAACTGAATAAAACTAAAAGCTTTGATCTTCATTGTAAGTGTAAAAACCAGTCATCGCACAGATTCAGCTGGAGAGAAAATAGTGATACAGTTTCGGTATCCAGTGATTTCATCGCAAGGAAAAATGATTGTTCAACATCCTCTTGTTGGAACTTATCTGATTATGAGAAATCAACATTAAGTTGTGAGATATGTGTAAATAAAAATAGTCCTAACCCTACAGAAGAAGCTATTTCATTGTTTAAAAAGTATGTGGCGCTAGAAGCACCTTGCCCTCTTGAATTACCTGACACATTGAGAAAATCTGTTATATCCAATATATGCCATCCAGAAGGACATATAAAAGAAGACTGTTTCAAACCAGTACAAGATGTCATTTTCAATCTCATTGAATGCAGTTGTTTTAATGACTTTATAAATAGTCCTTTTTATATAAAATCACAAATTGACACATTGACTGATGGCTCTCTCAATCTGGAAGATATTTTGTACAATGAAACAATACTTTTCTACTTCACTGAATATTTAGAACAAGAAAACTGCAGAATTCTATTGGAGTTTTTAATGGCAGTCATGCATTTTAGAGACAATCTGATAAACAGCAACTCTACAAGCCCCAATCAGGCCCAAGAAGACGCAATTGTTCTTTATGATAGATACTTTTCTCTTCAAGCAACAAATCCGATTGGCTTTCCTACACAAATAAGGCTTAAAATTGAAAGTGATATTTGCAGAGAAGGAGGCCCTTTACCCACATGCTTTGATGAGACATACCTAATTGTTTTTAAAACTCTTGGTAAATATGTAAAAATGTTTTTTGAATCTGAAGTATATTATAAGTATCTTTCAGAAATGATTCACTCAGTAGATCAGACATGGGGTACCAATCACAAATCTCACTCCGACTGCAGCAGTGAAGTCAGTGTCAGCACTCAGAATACTTTACTGGCAATGGGAGATCCCATATTTCGAAAAAAAAAACGCAATCATTCAGTGCCTGATATGACAATAGATTCAAATCAACTGTATAATGCAGATGCACTTTGGCAAAGAAAAAAACATGATGGATTAATTTTAGGAAGAATTAACAGCTTAGGTAGGTTTGAATCAAAATTTGAACCTGATCCAGATAAAAAAGACAAATCTGTTCTAAAGAAAATGGTAAGTAAATTTGTGCCAACAACAACTTCTAGAGTTGAGGAAGAAATGGCATGGCAAGTTGCCCACATGATAGTCAAAGACGTAACCGACTTAACTATGGCCCCTCAAGACTCTGAAGCTGATGTATATAAGTGATGCAATGGGATGTGATAATAAATATTCTAAGAAACATTTAAAAGGTTTAGTGATGTAACACCCACAAAATTATAAATTTATTAGTTGATTAAGTAAGATTAGTTTATAATATAAATAATTATTGTTGTAAAAAATATATCTTTTCCTTTAATTTTTCAATTTGTATTATATTACATAATTAAATTATGTAACTGATAAAAGGAAAATAAATATGAATCTAAGTAAATTATTGTACATTACTATGAAAACTGTTTCAAAATAAACATTAGTAAAAAATACAAATACATAAATATTTTCAAAAAATTTAATCTAAAATATTTTTCTTGTAAATTCATACAAAAAATAATTGTAAAAAAATATACCAGTCTTAGAGTTTCTTCCTTACAATGTGGCATAGTTGTTTATGCTAGATGGCACAATAGGCGATAGTTGAAGTCGAGGTGGTTCTGATCCTAATAGCGGGGACTGCTCATCATAGAAACGAATGTCCTTTTGTTTGCTGGCAGGAAAGGTTGGAAAATAATGTGTATTGTTTGAGTCCCACTTTCGGTATATTAATGCATTCAGAAGAGCTTGCATAGGGTTTAGGAAAGCCTGAAAAAAAAGTAATAATAATAGTACTAATAATATAATATTTATCCTTATGTTAAAGATGTAGAGGTAGACAATTATACAGATGGGAAAATGACATAAAGAAAATCACAGGATCAACATGGAACCAAAAAGTACGGGATAGGAACACATGTAAGTCACTGGAAGAGGCCTTTGTTGAAAGACAAGCCGAAGAGGGCACCAACATAGGAAGCAAATAGTGAATTATACTCATGTCATATTTTAAAATATTGTAATCTTCAGGCAAATAAAGGCTATAATAATAAGGAAAAGACTATAATATTGGTTGTGAGAAACACATACTAACCATTATGTACCACATAACAATAATGACCTTAACAGGCATGTTAAACCACATTGTCCACAGCAATACTCCGTTAACTAGATTTGGCAGCCAGCATACATAAAACACCACATTTATCAGCAGAAACTTCAGTCTTAGAGTATCAACAACTCTGCGCTCCTTGCTTGTAAACTAAAATTAAATTTAATTTTATTATAACATTACAGAAAAATTATTATTTGCTTCTAATATTGAAATATTTTCTTATACCTGAGCTAAGGGTAGTGCAACCGCTATTTCAACATCCTTACTCGCTGACATGTAAATTATTGGATTTGCTAACATCACAACAGCAATAGGCAAGTAAGTTGCACAGTAATTAGGCAAAATTTTCATAAGAGCACTTGTTACAGATGTTAAGTTGTGGCATCTGAAACAAAAGCATATGGCATTCATTTCCATTTCTTAGAAATGTGTAGCATTAACAAACTATAACTAATCTATTACACTTACATGACATATAAAAAACATGTTCTTAAATAAAAATCACTTACTTGGCATCGGGAATATAAAGTATTGACAAACCAATACTTGTGGTGGCTGCTGGCACTCCCCACGCTAAAGAGTGGTATAGCAAGGGGTGTGAGTCTCGACCCTTCAAGATAAGCCGGGTGTCTATTGCATAAAACAATGTCCAAAGCCAGGTTACTGTGTAAAAATATTGAGTCCAAGCCTGAAATAAATAAAAAATTGAAAATGTTAATGTAGAAGTCAATAATTAAAAAAAAAATAAAAAAAACAGATTGACAAATGGCGCAAAGATAATTCAGTTTACTGTATTCTCAGTGTGATTTGAGATGAACTATGTATGTATAATGAAACACCAACACAGATATATGCATATCAGCTAGCTACTTGCCTATTTCTAAATAATAAAAAAAAATTAAACTTACTGATGTTATACTACAGAATAACACACTAAAGGTATCATCTGGGCCTGGCATGATGTTTTTGTACTTCAGCCATAGTGAAGACCGCACCATTACACCTAGAATATAAGTTTTAATCAACAATGGTATTCCTTAAAAAAAAATTGTTGGGATATTCTTAATTTGCTTATTAAAAAGTTGCGGCGCGGCCAGCATACGAGAGGTTAAACCATTATAAGGGGTAATTGTAGGTGAGTTATTGTTCAAATCAAAGGCTTTGCTACTGCTGCATAAAGACCTAAGTTTTAAAGTGAGTAAACCTATAAAATTCAATTGTTTCTACAATTATCATATTTCTTTCTTAATTTCTAGATTTAATTTTTGTAGTTTTGAAAGAATTTTGTTATCATTTCATAGTAGTTTTTAAATTTCTAGGTCTTAACTACCTACTACAAAAATTTTATTCCTTTAAAGGGACATGTAAGACTACCTTAAAAGAATAGTATACCTTAAAAGAATAGTATATACTAGGTCTGCTGCTACTTTATTAATACTGTAGGTGCTTTTACCAAATGATGCTAACAAATCTGCAACTGCAAGCCATATAATAATGCGTCGTCCACGAATTGAAGATAAGGTATGTAACCTTTGGGAAGCAGATCGCGGAAATATCTAAAATGCAAAACTCATTTTATTATATTTGGTCTAATCGTAGTTATCACACACACACACACACAGCAAATAAAAAGGAGTTACCTGATACAGAGAACCCAGAATACCTATAGTCGAAGAAATCAAGCAAACTGTATTGTAAGAATTCGTATTGAATTCGTTCATTATTCTTACTGCCATATCTGCTTTATTTCCCGTGTGATGGCAACAAAAGGTCTGTATTGTGGGATCCGACATTTTCTTTAATATCAAGTCAATAAGTTTACCTATATAAAGAAACCCGAAATCGCAAAAGAAAACTTCGGAAAACTTAGAAATGCAAAAAGTGCAGTAAGCTTTTTTATTCGATTTGGAAATACATTCAAAAACTTTGCTTTTAAAGTATGGAGACGTCATGAATCATGATTAATCGTGAGTGGATGATAGAATAAAGATAGACGAAGAATAATGATCAATAGTACATTTTACGGAAGTTTTAAAACAAAATATTTAATGAATTATTACTATTTGAAAAAATAAGGTATTGATCTGATGAGCGAAGATCAAAAGTATCGAAATATATTTCTACTAATGTAGTGCTTTTCAAACGCACTTTAACTTGCCAGAAGACGCAGATAAAGACGGAAACATACTATTGAAACGCCACCCGACGTGACGGACGACAACCGACAACACGCATCAAATCCATACAAAATTATATGGCTAGAAACATACTACGAACACCCGACGCCACGTTTCGTCTCGTCTTCGTAGTACAGAACGTGACAAAACTTTGGCACACTCAAGAAGCTTATAACCAAACTGGAGGAAACAGTTAGAACAAACAAGTGAAGACGAAAAATATGACCTTGAACATCTCTGTCTCTTTCTCGACAGGTCTTGCTGTCTCATTCTAACTAGGGTACTTAGAATGAGACAGCAATGTTGAAACTCCTTTAGATTTTTAATAGGCCATCTGTAGAGCAATCTATCGTTTAACTTTTTTTTTTAAGATCTTGTCACTTCATCTTGTCTCCTCTTACGTAACACATTAAAATATACTATTTATTACTTTATTCCCTTTTCTTTATTCGCGCACTCTGTGTAGTGGCTACCTAGCCACTACAGGTTATGGGCTAGCTTTATTTTAAAGAGGAATAACTGTGTTTGCGCAAAACAAGAAACAACTATGAGTCTACCACACGCTGATGGTCAGTCTGACGCTGGCAATAATTCCAATGCGTCTACCGATGCCTACCCGGTAGTCGTACCCAGCGGTGTACCGCCGGTCCTGAAGTTACAAGGACGCTCCAACTATGGGTCATGGAGTTTCGGCATGAAAATGTTTCTCGTAGATTGTGGACTCTGGAAATGTGTGGAAAGTCCAGAAGAATTCGCAAAATCAGTAAGAGATGCAAAAAGATTGGATGAACAAGCGAGAGCTAAAATTTGTCTTAGCGTAGACCCACGAATTTACAGCCTACTAAAATCGGCCAAGACTGCCAAAGAAACATGGCAAAAAATTTGTGATGAATACGCTGACAGTAGTCTAGACAGAAGACTGAATCTACTGCGGCACCTATTCGATACCAAACTAGTGGACCATCCAAACATGGAGAGCTATGTCAGTTTTATACGTGATACGTAACAACAACTGCTCGAAATAAATGCAGGCCTGGAAGACGAACTTGTTGGAGTCATTATGCTAGCTGGTCTATCAGAAGACTTCAAGCCGCTCATCATGGCTCTAGAAAATTCGGGGTCATCCCTCACTTCCGACTCTGTGGCCACGCGACTTCTGAAGGAAGACTACAAATGCTTCAAAAGTTCTACTTCGAGTGCTTTAGTGTCGGGAAATACTAGAAAAGCAGTGCAGTGTTCGTTTTGCAAAAAAATCGGCCATACAGTATCACAATGTAGAAAGTTGAAACAAAAAAATAAGAAAAAACATACTTACTACAAATAATACAACTGACGTAACACTTTTATATTCTTTAATTACATCTCCTACAGGTTCCCACTCAAGCAAGGACTATTGGTTATTAGATTCCGGTGCATCTTCGCACATGTGTCACAACTTCGACTCCTTCTGGAAAGACGGTCGAAACCAGTGTATGTTGCCAATAATGACCAAATTCCCTGCAAAGGTACAGGTACTGTAAATATGCCTTTATCTGGTGATTTAAGTAGGTACTGTGTCTGACGTGCTGTATGTATCAAGTTTAGCTTCAAATTTACTCTCAGTCAGTAATCTTGTTCGTAAGGGCTTTGTAGTTTTATTTTCTCCCAAAGGTGCTACAATCCTACGTAAACAAGGATGTAAAGTTTCGGGTGTTATTATGGCGACTGCGTCAAACTACAATGGCATGTATAAGCTTCTATTCTATTCTATTTTTCTATTTGGCATTCCACATCTCATTAAAGAAGTGATTTTGCCCTTTGATTATTTACTGTCTAGATAGTGCGCTGGTGGCGCAGATGCGTCCAAAAAATTATCAGCCAACTGTTGGCCTATAAGCCGCTTCCCGCTCCTTAGTATCCATTTTGACGTCAAAGGATGCACACACCCGCTCGAGTCACGAATTAAAAAAAAAAGGTTGTTAAAATGACGAAATGTGCAATCAAAGTGTGCAGAAATTACAAAGAACGTTTGAAAACAACAAATAAAGTCACCTGCCATCGCTAAGCTATTCAGATTCATCGTATTTTGATAGAAAATAATTCGTTTTTCAGCCAATTTTTAAGGACTCGCACTTGGCATTTTGTTAGTGTTGCCAGTTTTTCAATGCAAAATGTCCTCCAAATTTGAGTAAAAATAATAATTCTGGTACCAAATTAAAACATATTGGATGCTCGAAAATGTATGTCAATGACGTAAAGTACATTATCTCTAACTTACTTTATGTCAGTTGGATCGTTATGGCATAACTACGGCCAATTAATTGTTTAGATGCCAATTAATTGTAATTGTTTCATCACTACTAAAAAGACTATCATGCGTTCGAAATTTTAAGGGGTTACTCAGAATCAAGTCAAGAATACAAAAATAAATGATAAATTCGTTCAATTTTTCTTTACAGTTTGCCATACCAAATATAAATAGTGAATCATGAATTTGTATGGGAAACTAAAAAAAAATAGATCTGTTTTTTTCAATACTTTTCCTGTATTCTAGACCTTTTAGAGACCTTTTCTAGACCTAGAAATTTTAAACGCACTTTTTTTAACACCCTCTCTATGTAATGTAATATGTTATATTTCAATTTTAAAAAATCTGCCAACAACACTTTTTCAACATCCTATATAGTAAGTACATTCAGACATACTGATGACCAAATTATTTAAAAAATACAAATTTAATCTAACCCTAATAATCTATTTAAAGTTCCTTAGTTACTTATTTTGGGGGAAAATATGGCATTACCTATTATCCCCATGCACGAAGACATAGGCAAATTGAACGACATGACGCGAGCGTAAGACAAAGCTGTCACGTGACTATCACATGGTTGTTACACACACAAGCTTGAAAAAGTTGGCCGGTTTTGTCGTAGTGATTACAGGGCGAACGCTCTATCTAGACAGTAAATAATCAAAGATTTTGCCAATGTCTAGTGAAAAATGGGAGAATCTTCAATAAAAAAAATGGCGGAAACGCCAATGTCAAGTGAAAGGCACGGCTCTAAGGGTGATGGGCACTTAAAGACGCTCCACGTGGTGGTTTGTTGTTGGAACTCGAAAAACGGAGCTGTCTCCCGAGTTAATCCTCTTCTTATGACCGCTTATCTCTGAATCTGAATCACAGCTATTTCCCCATCACAAAAATAACGTTGAAACTACTCTAAAACGGAAATAATTGAAAAATCAACTTAGCAGACGTGTGCTCGGTACAAGTCCCGGCAACCAACCATGTATAAGCTTGACTTATCACAGCAAGCCAATTTGTCAAATGCTAAAGAGACTGCTTCACTTTGGCCACGGGGTCTCATTGCATACAACGAAAACCTTAGTTCATTAAAATGTCAATAGGTGGCACGACAAGTATCAATTTGAAATCGAAGTTTATGCAAAACGAAGAAAAAACCCATTAAGTTGCTAAAAATAAGTATTTTGATTATTGTAATAACCAAAAAGTATGACGAAGGCCGATAATGCACTTTATTATCAATTTCTACAAATTATCTGATGACGGCGATGCATATCAAAACTACTTTCGTCTTAACTTGTCAGAGTTGAGGAATGACACGTTCTAGTTGAGTACCAGTTTATAGCGTGAATTGATAGATGGCGCTGATACAATACGTTTTAAAAACGTAATAGGTGGTTTACGTTTTGTTTTTCATATTTCAAATTATGTATTTTTATTTAGTAATATCACAGATAATATAATACTAGTAGGTTATGTGCAAAAAAAGTAAATGAAGGAACAGGTAAGTAACCAGAATGTCTTCATTTATAGCCCGCGCCCTAGATGTCGCTAGTAGCGGTAGTTCTCAATGAGTGAAAAAAATAGCCCGAAGAATAGCCCGAGTTACGGCAGTCGCATTTCGTTGTATGACATGAGGTATCTGTACGTTAGTATTATAAAATCTGTGCTTTGGCATAGACGACTTGGACACTTGAACGCCAAAGCTCTAAATATTTTAAAAAATAAATATGTGGGCATCAAGTTCACTGATAGATTGCATGAGACATGTGTAGCTTGTTTGCAAGGCAAACTAGCAAAGAGACCCTTCAAAGCATCCAAAAATGAGTCTAGTCGTAAATTAGAACTTATTCATTCAGATCTCTGCGGTCCTATGAGTACAACCTCCTTAGGTGGAGCATTGTATCTTCTAACTTTCACTGACGATTTTACGCGTAAAACTTTTGGCTATTTCTTAAAATATAAAGCCGAGGTTTTCGCTAAATTCGTAGAATTTAAACAATTCGTAGAAAATCAAACCGGTCTTCGAATTAAATCTCTGCGGACGGATGGCGGCGGCGAATACGTAAATCGCCGAATGTCTCAATTTCTAAAGGAAAATGGTATATTACACCAACGTTTCAATTCCTCAAGCCCTTATAATCAACAGCAGAACGGAGTAGCTGAACGAGTTAATCGTACAGTTATTGAAAAAACTCGATCAATGCTACATGTTTCTGGCCTGTCAAAAGTTTATTGGGCTGAAGCCGCAAACACGGCGATTTATCTAAAATATCACTCGCCCACCCAGGCACTTAACAACAAAATTCCCGAGGAACTTTGGTCTGGTAAAAAGGTAACTCTATCTCATTTGCGAGTTTTTGGCTGTGAAGCTTATGTGCTGATTGCTAGTGAAAAGCGAAGTAAGCTGGAAGCTAAAACTCAAAAATGTATTTTTGTAGGATATTCGAACGAGTCGAAAGGATACCGACTTGTAGACCCCGAAAATCCGAGAGCAACAATACTTGCTAGGGATATTGTATTTGTTGAAGACAAAATTGTCTCGGAACAGCATATTAATGCAAATTCTGAATCAGCAAATATCGATATTTCTAACGTTAGCCCGGTCACAGTGATGTACCCTGGTACTCCTAATCCTACAACTACTCCATTGATAAGCAACCGAAACGACGATCAACTTCCTACTACATCTGCTCACCTTGATTTGCCATGTTTGCAAGAAGAGAGCCTTACGGTCCCGCCTACTTCTGATTCATTGCCAATCCCTCCTGAAATTCAAGTTTCAGAAGAATCCCTGAACAGATCTTGTGATTGTCAAGTGGAGATTTTAGAAGAATTTTCTGATGCTCAAACTCAACCTGAACCAGAAACAGAAAGGCGTTATCCACAGAGAGAACGTCGCCCCCCTATCAGGTATACGGAGAATGAGCACCTTTGTCTGGTAGTGCCAGATAATGAGCCAGAAACGTTCAAAGAGGCGATGAACAATCCTTACAAAGGGGAATGGCTTCAAGCTATGAAAGCAGAGTATGATTCTTTGCAAAAGCATGGAACATGGGAATTAGTTAATAGACCTACAAATAGAAAAACTATTAAGTGCAAATGGGTCTATAAAATCAAGAAAGACACAAGTGGCAACATTGTTCGTTACAAAGCTCGTCTAGTTGCCAAGGGCTTCACTCAAGTTTTCGGTGTCGACTATGGAGAAACTTTTTCTCCAGTAGCAAGACTATCGTCTTTAAGACTCCTATACGCTCTTGCTTCCGAACATAAACTTGAAGTAGAGCACCTTGATGTTGAGACTGCCTTCCTCAACGGTGATCTAGAAGAGGAGATCTATATGGACCAACCCGAAGGTTTTAAATCTGAAAACCCGGATAAAGTCTGCCTCCTCAAAAAGTCCCTATATGGACTTAAACAGGCTCCACGCCAGTGGAATCTTAAAGTCTGCGAGGCTCTCAACCATCTGTCTTTCAAAAGATATGAAACTGAGCATTGCATATACTATAAACGCTCGAAAGATTGCTTAATTTTGATAGCCGTTTTTGTTGATGATTTCTTTATCTTTTCTAATAATAATGAAATGTCAACAGAGTTCAAAATTGGACTTCGTTTCTTTACCGTTAAGGATTTAGGTCCAGTAAAGGACTGTCTAGGTATATAAGACAGGCAATTATCTACTCGACCAAACGAATTACATCGAAAAACTTATTATAAAGTTCGGTATGACCAATGCTATACCGGTCCAAACTCCTCTTGAACCAGGAGTTAGACTTTCGGTACCTGAAAAAGAGGATCAACGTCCCGACCTACCCTACCAGCAACTTATTGGCTCTTTGATGTACCTTGCCATTGGAACTCGGCCCGACATTGCTTATGCAGTGTCATATCTGAGTCAGTACAATGTACATTACGGGGTGGGACATTTTAAAGCCGCCAAAAGAGTCCTTCGCTACCTTAAGGCAACAAAGGATTTGAAATTGGGTAGTGTACGTTCGGCACCAGGCTCTGTCGGTGACCTTATTGGTTACTCGGACGCCGACTACGGGAATAGTGCTACCGATAGGCGTTCCTATACAGGCTATGTGTTCACTGTTTTCGGTATGCCCATCTCATGGGAAGCTCGAAAACAGAGAACCGTAGCGCTGTCAACAACCGAGGCCGAATACATGGCACTTACAGAAGCCTGCAAAGAGGCGATCTATCTAAAATCGCTTTTGATTTCTTTCCTCGAAACCGACTGTTCTGTGACGATCTACTGTGACAATCAAAGTTCCCTATTTCTAACAGAAAATAATACTTACCATTCTCGGACAAAACACATAGACATTCGTCAACATTTCATACGAGACGCTGTACAACAAAATACAGTAAAATTACATTATATACCCACAAAAGATATGGTGGCAGACGTCCTAACAAAACCATTGCCTAGGATTAAACATTCTAAATGTACCATACTTTTAGGTTTAGGTTTATAGTAATTGTAACTTTATGTGTCTTTTGTTTTTATATTTAATTGATGACGTTAGTTAGATAGTCTTTTGTTTTTGATAATGTGAATTATTTTTAGTAGAATATACAATATTGTCATTAGGGAAATTTTTGATAAGGATCATTTATTTTTGTTAAACACTATACAGGATGTCCTATTATGGGAGGGTGTTGAAACTCCTTTAGATTTTTAATAGGCCATCTGTAGAGCAATCTGTCGTTTAACTTTTTTTTTTTAAGATCTTGTCATTTCATACCTGCCCTGTGACGCGTATTCCGTGTAACTTTTTGCACCTTGTTTTGAGAAAAACGCGTTTGAACGTAAAACCCGTTTTTTATTTCTTTTTCTTAAACAAATTATAAATTTAAGTAATAAAAATAGCCAAAAAATAAAGCATAAATTCTAAAACAAGGCCGTAGTATTTTTTTTTAAATATCTTAATTAAATAATTGCTAAGAGCGATTTGAAATTTTAGCTTTTTTCAATTTCCATATAAATCGTGTTACGCGTGGGCGTGTATCTAAGTTACACGCGATCCGCGCGACAAGTCGTTTGTCTATTGAAACATACTTATCAGATGTAATTGAAACTACACGGAGTTGGCAAAATTTTATGGGTATTAAAATTAATAAAATCATATAGAAAACATAATATAAAATTAAAATGTATGTACAATATATCTGTTATTATTATAAAAAATCGTTTAGTAAATCATAGTACCGGATTAGCTATGTCACTAAATCATCAATGAAAAAAATGTATGTAACTAAGAACATCGACGAAGTAGAAATAATACTTGATCAATATAGATATATTGATCAAGTATTATTACATAGATATGAAAAATGTAACGGTATCCTGAGATGAATGCTTCCCAAAACTAAAAAAAATTATCAAAACTAGAATTGCCGTGGTGGAATGAAGAGCTCACCAAACTTAACCACGTCCACACTAAGAAATGTTAGATATAGTACGCAGCCCCAGTAAGAAAACATTGCGTGGTGGAGCAATATTTGCAGACAAAAGAAAAGTACCAAAAAAAGCAAAGAAAGCCCTAACATCCAGCTGGAAAGAGTTCTGTGGAAAACACGAGAGGAAAAGTATGTGGGATAGTATCTACAGGATTATAAGGCGCACAACATCTAGACTAGATGTGCCACTAGTCATAGATGGTAAGCCTCTTGAAGAGACGTTGTCGGCAAAACTGCTCGCCGAAACATTCTATCCAACGGATGAAGCAACAGAAGACATTGCTGACGACAGAGAAATCGGAGAGAAAGCTGAATAGGTGAATGCGCCACAACATGATGAAACATGTGACCCGCCACTCACGAGTCAAGAGCTTGAATGGGCAGTGTCTACCTTGAGTCTTAAGAAGGTACCTGGACCTGACGGACTAATAGCAGACTTATGCCTAAGATGCCTAAGAATAACACTCTTACCAAACCCATGTAAAGAGGCGATAGTGGTGATAATGAAGAAACCGGGTAAAGACGATTACTACAGCCCAAGTCATATAGACCGATATACCTTCTATCAGACATGGGGAAAATGAGAAAAGTAACTTGACATCGTACGGCGAGGTTTTGCGCAGAAGTTCTGCAAGTCCTATAGGACAGAGTCTCTCAATTCGGCACTGTTTTAAAAATTTAATTAAAAAGGGTAAGTCTAAAGAAATAGTGACGGACCGAGAGATTGGACAACGAGTCGCACATACCGAAATACCATACCCAGCAGTACACATCAAATTCGAGTTTGAATAGAAAACGCAGAATTGGCAGAAAAAGAAGAGCAAAAATTAAAATCTACACGGATGGCAATAAAATTTAGTAAAAGTCGAAGCGGCTTTATCTATTTGGACGGATGGTGCTGAAACAACGGCCCGATAACTCCTGCTGGATCCATCGTGTACTGTCTACCAAGCCGAACTGCTGGCTTTGTATAAGGCGACGCAAGAAATCTCTGCCCTCAAAATATAGACGGATGGTGCTGAGCTCTGCCCAAGAGTCAATCGCAAACTAAGCTGACAGCCATCCCATTACCGCTAAAATTAAAAAAAAAATCTGAAATACGCCTATCCTATAGCCAAACTAAACAAATGGGACTATTTTGAATCAAGAATCAAGCAAGGCACATGCAGGGATGGCTGGAAACGAACGTGCAGCGTGCAGACGAACTAGCAAAAATGGGTGCGCTAAACAAAAAGACCAGACCCGACTATGATTTGATTCCGGTCTCACATGCGAAGCGAAAGATTCGTTAACTTTGTTCGTACAGGTTTGTTTCGCCTATATCGTGTATCTATAACTACCCTAGATAAGCGCGTTTAGCGGGCGGCCGGCGCTTACGCCTGTTGTGCCTATCTGCGATAACTCAAATTACACGTGGACCGTGTAACGCGCGCTTAAAATTCCAGAGTGACACTAATGTGGCAGGCCTGTTACTGAAAAATTTCAGGAACAAAATTCATTTATTTTAAATTGCCCCATATAGAACAGGACTAGACGATCTCAATACGACCTGTTAAGCTTAATTCGTGTATCTCAACATATACTAATTGTGCCTCACACGGCAGATATTGTCTCCTCTTACGTAACACATTAAAATATACTATTTATTACTTTATTCCCTTTTCTTTATTCGCGCACTCTGTGTAGTGGCTACCTAGCCACTACAAGCAAGACCTGACGAGAAAGAGACAGACGTTCAAGGTCATATTTTTCGTCTTCAGTCCAGTCTTAGAGAGTGTTTTCTCTAGTTTGGTTATAAGCTTCTTAGGCACACTCAAAGAACTTGTTATCTACTATCACTATTCACTACATATACAATGAGTGTAAAAAGTATTCGTACACCTAGGTATATTTAAAAGAACTACATTTTTAAAGCTTTTACGAAAGGTTTTTTTTTTTAATAAAAGTAGTAAAATATACCTCACACTTTTCGTTATTTATCTGTACGTGCAAAGTCAAAAAATAATCAACAGAATAATTAAAAATATAAATAATTTATTGAAAGTACTCAAAATCACGCGCATAAAGCATTCTTACACTTATTGTATTTTTTACACAATAAAGACCAACAAATATATTTTTATATTTTGTAGGTCCACCCTTAGCATCAAAAATCGCCTTGAGTCTACGTTGCATAGAGTAACTAATTTTAAACTATAAGAAAGTGGAATTTTCGCCCATTCCTCGGTGAGATCTAATCTTAAATATTTTTTATTATAAATTTTCCGATAACTAATTTTTTTGTCGAGGTCGGGACTACCTCGACAAAAAAATTAGTTATCAGAAAATTGTTCCCCGAAGGTGTTATATTGGATTGATGTCAGGTGACTGGGGAGGAGTTTGGAGGAACTTAGGTGTATTGTAGAGTAGGGTTCAGAACCGGGAAATCCCAGTCTTGAAAATACCGGGAATTCCCGGTTCTCTTATCGCGTGAAGAACCGGGAATTAAAAAAAAGAAATTCCCGATTCTTTCGGTACTTTCGGGAATCAGCATCTGTACCGTAAAATGTCATTTTAATCACGCACGAAAGTCAATGTGACTCTTGAATATCTCTCGAATGACACAGTGATTTAGAAAACGAACTAAATGCAAATTCAAGCTATAACGAAAATACAATTTGGTTCTCGGTTCTTTCTGTACATGCGATAATCAACACTAATTACTGTAATGTGTTACTGTGGGTACACTAAAATATGTTTTTACAGTTGAATAAATTCTCAGTCTCCAACAGTTCGCATTGTAAGCGCAGCCTGGGGGGCCAACGATGATGATGTAACGGCAGCAGGACTGGAGGATCGAGGCGAAGTAAAAATGCTTATTACTGTTAAATACTTCCACTTATATTATTCAAGAATACATTGCAGTATTACAGTAGTCAAATTAATCAAAAATATATTAAATATACAGCGCGAGCACCTAGCGACCGGTCGGTGTTCAAAATGGAAGAGACAGAGTTACAAGCGTCAAAAATAGATATGTCACTCATAGTCAAACGATAAAGTTGCCATATTGCATTCAATGTGCATACCGACAGACGACAATTTTTAATCGCTCTAATACGCCTTCGTGTTATTTCTGATATTTTCCACTGGCGACGATTTGGTGAAATTTCGTGGCGCCTTTCGGTAAATTACATGAGTTTGACCTCTGTGGTGGACGAAATAGTTGGACGGCATATGCGCGTTAAGTGGAACAGTTCATTGCGCTTAACGAAAGAAAACCAGAGTTAAGTGTGACCACGTTGGTTCGCACGTGGGTGCACTGACTTACCAGCTCATGTGTGATTTGTGCTCGCCTGCTTTTCCCGAGGATAAAGATTTGACGATCTCGTTAATTTAGCGAAAAATCATTTAGAACCCAAAAGGCCATTCCTGCAAAAAAATTGGCCATTCCTGCAGCATCATTTTTCCGGTGCACGAGGCACTCCCACTATTGGTTCGGGTCCAATAGCTGGTGCTTCTGCTCCGTTCCGCTCATCTGCTATTTCGTTCCCCTTGATGCCACTGTGCCCAGGCACAAGGTGAAGTTGTTGTGCATTGCTGATTAAGTACATTAGCGCACTCAAGAGTAAGTTTCGAATCAATCTCATGTGATTTCAGTGCCATATGGGCTGCCTAAACTATCCGAGCATATGATTATGTTTTTATTTTGATAGGACCTCAGGTTTTTCTGTACGCATCTTATTATTGCGTACATTTTTGCCTGAAGTACTGTCGCATGCGAGTCTAGACTGTGTGACTGCTTCATCTCCAAATCCCCTTCGTATTCTCCAGCACCGGCAAAACCCTCTTTTTCGTAATCGTCTGTGAACCAGATGAGGTCACCAGATTTGGGAGTTTCGGGAACCGCACAGTTCCACTCGTCCCTACGCGGTAAGTCAAGTCTTGAATGACACTGTGATTTGGAAATTAAAAGCTTCAAAGTTTTAGTCTAAATAGATGGCATATCTGGAAGATCACAACCTCGTTAGTGACTACCAATACGGGTTTCGTCATGGTCAGTCAGCCGGTGATCTTCTAGTATGCCTAACACACCGCTGGGCCGAAGCCATTGAAAGTCAAGGGGAGGCATTGGCAGCCAGCCTCGATATAGCTAAGGTGTTCGATAGGGTTTGGCATAAGGCAGTTCTATTACCAGCATACGGCCTACTCGACCCGTGGGATTATGGAATTGGATCGTCAGCTTTCTGTGTTATAGGAGCATTAAAGTCCTTTGCGACGGCTAGGCTGCTCTTCTGACACTAAACGCATAAATGCTGGTGTCCCGCAAGGTTATGTACTCTCGCCAACTCTATTCCTTCTGTATATCAATGATCTCCTGCAAATACACGGTATTCATTGCTACGCAGATGACAGTACGGCTGATGCGCAAGATGTGGAATTTGGACACTTCCACCATTTAAACACCATTAGTATTTTTTTGGAAAAAATAATGGAGAAAATTCATATTCTAGTGGAAAAACGCCCAATTTATAAGTGTCGCAAAATTTTCAGTGCACCCTATGAATTATGAATATAAAAAAAGAAATTGAAAAATAGAATTAAAATTGAGATGAAAAATTTTAATTGGCTCTAACACAACTGAGATTTTATTATTTTAATTTAAATAATGATTATATAAAGCATAATTTTCTGTCACTTTTATCGACATATATATATTTTTTTGAAAATATTAGGTGCTTACCTATGAAATTGTCGATAAGTAAAAAAATTTCAAAGAGAAAATTAATATTAAATAATTAAGCTTTTAAAACAACTAACTATTTTCAAAGTACCATTGGACATTTAGAAATAAAATAATGCTTGCTAAATGCACGTTGTCTGAATATTTTGAGAGCACAGTGGTGTAGAAGCTATGAAAATGGATTTTTTCGTCACTGAAAATCGCCATTTTTTTCATTAACAAAAAAAAATATTTTTGATTTTTGAAGCCTACACTTACACCAGTGTGTTCTTCGTTACCATATGTATTTTTGAACATATTGCGCATAATATTTCACAATTTTCAGATAATTTCTTTTTTTTTTGGTAGAAAAAATTACCCAATTGACCTCTAAGAAAACGCCAAATCAGTATTTAATGGAACCCTACTCAGTCAGTTTTTACATGAGAGACATGACGTCACTAATTCATGAAAAACCTTGAATATAGCTAGAAAATGATATATAATTTAATGTAAGTAAATTAATTTTTGGGGGAATATTATTCTGTGGAACTTTCAAAACTGAAACGGCAATTTCATAGGTAAGCACCTAATATGTTAGTCCAAAGTAAAAAGTCTAATTTTATATATTTTTCTTAATTAATTTGTCGTATTACCGGAGTTATTTACGGTATAAAATATACTTCGTTAATAAAAAAACTAACTAGTATCGAAAGTACCGAAAGAACCGGGAATCCCGGTTCTTTGGAAGGCCAGTACCGAAATTCCCGGTTTTCAAAAAAATGACCGGTTCCGTAAACCCTATTGTAGAGTATTTTCGTATTCCACGCGGTATGCTTAGGATCGTTATCCTGCATAAATATAAAATTATTATTTAACCCCATTGCAGTAGTACTAGCATGCAGATTTCTATCAGAATAGTAATATAAGTCTTCTATAATCTTGTCACAAGTTTTCAGACACCAAAAGCACTCATAGTACCCCATACGAGCACCATATCCACTACCATGTTTCATAGTAGGCAATAAATTTTCTTTTCACCTCTCCAGC
Source organism: Coleophora deauratella (assembly GCA_958295455.1). Classification (NCBI taxonomy): domain Eukaryota; kingdom Metazoa; phylum Arthropoda; class Insecta; order Lepidoptera; family Coleophoridae; genus Coleophora; species Coleophora deauratella. The sequence goes on along the minus strand of OY282391.1, from coordinate 12,117,770 downwards.
ACGAAAAGGGTGCCTTTGGTCCCTAAAAACTCAAAGCAAAAACGGTTTTTGCTGCGAGCGTAAGGAAAGTGATTCGAATTTCGAACACCATCCTTTGCATGGCGCTGAAAAAAAAAATGGGCGATAGTTCCTTCAGAAACTCATTTTGGCCTAGCGATTTAACTCATAGGCACAAAATATTGTCTGTTATTTAATGAAATTTAAGTTTATAAATTTTGCTATTGCATTTTTAAAGACATAATGTTTAAAATAAATTACTTAAAAATATCATGTTTGGTTTTCATCTTAGGTTTTCATAAAAATTATAAGCAGCGCAGTTTCCGAACGCAACCTCTAAATTAAAAACATTATAATAAAAAACTATATTATTGTCTCCAAAGAGAATTTAATCAACTACGTTTTAACTTTTCTCGTTGGTCGAGGTGAAAAGTTGTATGTTTAACACGAGAGCAAGCTATTTTTATAACTCGTGCCTTTAAATCACTCACTGTGTGTGTAGTCTATATCAGAATTACTCGCTACGCTCGTGATTCAATTCTAGACTACTTCGCTAGTTCGTGATTTAAAGTCAGCACTCGTAGCAAAAAACAACTTTGCTCACTAATTGAACAAATAACTATTATAAAATTCTGTATTGCATTTTCGCCATACCGTATGATATTTACTTGACCCAAAAATATTGTATTTTGATTCATCTGTAAAAATTACGCGTTCCCAAAATTCGATTAACTTATTTTTGTGCTCGCTAGCGAACTCTAATCTCTACTTTCTATTCTTAATAAATACTTCAACATAGAATATATCGATACGCAAACTATGACACCGACTGCCATATTTCCTGAATCGGAACGAAATTATCAGTTCAGTTAACATCTGTCCCATGAGAAAAACTTTTCCCAGGCAGGACTAATTTTGACTGATCAAAGAAACCGATTGAAGGGAAAAAAGATTAAGTAAACTTTTGATTTTACATAGCATTGAAAAAAATTGGGATTTGTAAACAAAGTAAAGGTATGTAAATGTGAATTTTTCATAAATATTTTTCCTTGTTTTTTTTTCCTAGGTATGGGATCCCGTGCCCCTGCAGTGGGGACGATATGGGTTGTTGAAATTTTTTCCTTACTAGGTTTTTGTAAGTTCACTAACGCAACGATATAAAAATACAATTTTACACATATTAACGGATTAACGATTAACGTTAACTTGCGTTAATTCTTCCGAAATGTAACGCTTTAACGTTTAACGAAGCTAACTTTTTTTGTAGCGGATTAACGATTAACGACGTTAACTACCTATTTAATTAACGGTGCCCAGCTATGCCTGTACCTAATTGGTTTATAAGTTCTTACTTTGTATTGTATCACATTATAAAGTTATTAACTGTTGGAGACCCAAATAAAAATGTATTAGTTAATTTATTTATATATAATTCTCGTTTGGATAGCATAGTAAATACTGTGTGAAAAAGAAAATTATGCGTGGCAGCGTAGCATAAAACGCGCGATTTGCGCGGTTCTAACTTTTAGCAGTTCCTTTTTTATTTTGTATGGAAATCATATTTTTTTGTTACAAAAATGAGTTTGTCATCCTTGAATTATCGCACTAGCCCTACTTTGTACTATTGAGTGAGTATTCTGTGCCACCCCCGAATGCCTCGCGATGCCTATACAACTAATGCTGAGTGGGGACCTTTTTAGTGTCACTATGCAGCACCTACATTTATTTTTAGCTTAAGAACGAATGCCTTACTTTAAGGTGTTGTGTTTTAACATTAAATAAAGAGTTTTCTATTTCTATTCTATTTTCTATTAGGCTTAATTTACTTAAGACTACCTAAGGAATACCTGTGCCAAGTTTAATATAAGCCTTTGATCCAAAATCTCACTAAATCCCCAGCCCGGACTGTATTTTCGTAATTTTTGTAAGAACCGTAAGCATAATCTGAAAACTATACGACCTATCAACATACTTCGACGACGATTATTGTAGAGAATCCGGTAGTTTTGTTCTAAAAATATTTGAAATTTTGTACGATGACGTCATTGTTCAAAATAGTAGTTTGCATACTTATTAGGTAATTTTTATAAATTAAAAATTGAAAATGCAATAAAAATTAAAGTGATTAAGTTTTTCAATAATGTTACTTAAAGAGCTATTTAGTCAATAATATTTCGCAATTTATTTTTCATGCAGTCAACTCCTGGATTTAATGGAGAATATTTTGTTAATTGCCAGTTTTGTTGTACTATGTACGTTTAACCGTTTTCACAAAAACTTTGAAAACTGCCATTTGGGGCACAAAAGAGGGGGAAGACGGAGGTAAAAATCACTATACGACTTGTCTCCCCTTCTATTTTTTATTGTACATGCAAAAGCTACATGAATGCTAAAGGTCGTAGTTATGCTATAACGAAGTCATTAGGGATGGTCATTTGAAATAAACATCGGTTGCATCGATGTTATTATGATGTATTGAGAAATATATCGATGTTTCCAAAACATCGATTGTTTTTCGCAATGGACATGTTCTGCCGTACAAATTAAGAACACAGTAGGTAAGTGACAGATTTGGCGCGAAGATTTTGAACCTTATTCCATACGTTATACAAGGTTCAAAATCATTCGCGCCAAATCTGTCACTTAGTGTGTTCTTAATTTGTACGGCAGTGTTAAGGCCTTAAGGGGGTTTAAAACTCTGACACTAGGGTTTGTTAGGTCACTGGCCTGACAGCCCACACGAGAAGCAGACATGTTAAGTAAGATATTCCGAAGTCTAAACTAAAAGTAAACTTACCTAGTAAGGAAAAAAAATCAACAACCCATATCGTCCCCACTGCAGGGGCACGGGATCCCATACCTAGGAAAAAAAAACAAGGAAAAATATTTATGAAAAATTCACATTTACATACCTTTACTTTGTTTACAAATCCCAATTTTTTTCAATGCTATGTAAAATCAAAAGTTTACTTAATCTTTTTTCCCTTCAATCGGTTTCTTTGATCAGTCAAAATTAGTCCTGCCTGGGAAAAGTTTTTCTGATGGGACAGATGTTAACTGAACTGATAATTTCGTTCCGATTCAGGAAATATGGCAGTCGGTGTCATAGTTTGCGTATCGATATATTCTATGTTGAAGTATTTATTAATAACAATACATCTGTTCAATACGATGCATCGTTACTCGTTAATTAATGAAGTTAACATGTTGATTAACGGATTGTATTTTTATATCGTTGCGTTAGTGAACTTACAAAAACCTTTTGGTTTAGGTTCTGGAAGTTAACAGGTTAGGAACAAAACAAAATACTTGTATAATTCAAATGTGTAATTTAATCGTCGGACATAAGGTGCATATTCCCCTTCATGAACATTAACATGTTCAAGTTCTCGTCTGAAAGCGAGGCTCAGTTTGGTGTTAAAATGTCTTTACCCGTGGAAAACAGACGTTCAACTGCAGCGCTTGAGGGTATAGCAGTATTGTATTTAATGAATAGATTTATTAATATATTTTCCCCGAGGATTGCAGCCAAGGTTCGGAACCGGTTAACAAATACCGGTTAATTTCGTTCGAATTTCGGTTAACGATTCCGTTCAGGTTAAAACCGGTTTCCAGCTTAACCGGTAAATTTGAATAAAATATCGGTTAATCAGGAAGCGGTTTTCTAACCGAAATAAGAACTAAATTAACCGGTTAAAACCAAACTCAGTCAAGTACAGGCGCGTCGCGCGACTCGCGCGGGTGCCACTGCCCGAGTCTTCTGCTCACTTTCTCGCACGCTTTCAATTGATTGCACGCGGCAAACATGCCTACAAAGTCGCATATTCTTCAAATTAACCGGTTAATTCCGTTCGAACGAAAAAATATCGGTTTTAGTTAAACCGGTTAAATATACCGGTAACCGAAACCTGAACGAAACCTTAACCGAAATTATTTCGATATAGGGGTCAATGACCGAAACCGGTATTTTCAAAAAACCGGTTTCCGAACCCTGATTGCAGCATCGTTGAACGAGTCTTTTGATCTCATGTCCAGCCACATTTTAACGAGACTTTGCGCTTTACTCTTTAAAGAGTTGGAGCTCTTTGGTTTTTCTATAGACTGAGTGACAGAATTGAAAAAGTCTTCCTCGTCATCATCGTTGTTACTCGCATTGCTCCCTCCGCCACTTAAACTGTCTCTGTCCTTCGAATTTTCCGCTGCTTCTTGTCGTAAGGCATCTTCTACCTTTTTTTTCATGCACTTTTTTACTGCATCCACTCTACTGCTGTCATACGTTTCCAGCCATATCAACCGGAACTTTGGGTGAAATGCCGCGGCATGTTGGCACTGTTCATCATTCAGGAGTGGTCCAAACCTTTTCTCTATGCCATTTAATAAGGTATTGGCTAAAGCTGTGCATTTTACTAGGCCCTTAGATTTAATATTTTTTAATTTATTAACTAGTATAGTAGGCATTGGATTAACGATTAACGATTAACTGTATATTAACGGAAGTTAACGTGTCCGTTAACATTTTTAAAAGTTAACTTAAAAGTTAATCCGTTAATCAACATGTTAACTTCATTAATTAACGATTAACGAGTTAATGCCCAGCTATGGGTACAGGTATCCACTAATGGAAATATTTGTAAGCTTGCATAGTTAAAAACAATTACATACATACTTGAGATAGGAGATAGATATTCTAGTGAGTGTGGCTTTCAAAATATATTTTTTATGACAGACAGTAATTATTTTTTAATTTATTTATAGTTAGTTACCTATTACAATTACATCCATAATATTTAATGACATTTGTATAATAATATTAAAAAAATATGTAATTTATTTTAATTTGGTTTTATAAAATAACTGTACATATGTAAGTCCAATATTTGCATGTTATGGCGAAACATGAGTGCCCCTTAATGTAACATCTTTTGTTTAACCATGTTTTTAAGCAAATAAATGATTATTATGATTATGAAAAGTTGTCCACGTTTGTCGTATTTTATCAAATATAATATTTATTTATTTTCTATGGAAAGTCATTTTTTGTTGCAGCAATGAGTTTTTCATTCTTTAGTTATGTGAAAATGGTATCTCACTTGCCCTAGTACCTATAATTATAGATACATAAACCCCAAAGAAGAGCGCGGCGAAATCAACTTTCTCTCTTTCTCCCCTCGCCACCCTCGTGATGCCTCCTGGGCTTAATCCACTCAAGCCTAAGGAACCTAACCTAAGGAATAACTATGCCAACTTTGAACCATTGATCCAAAATCGCACTAAATCCCCAGTTAAGAATGTATTTTCATTAAAAAAAAAATATGGAAGAAACGTGATAATTTGAAAATTATAAGACCTATCAACATACTTGTAAGACGATTATTATAGATAATTTAATGGAGAATATTTTGTTCATTGCCTGTTTTGTTATAGGTAAGTTAAATCGTTTTCACAAAAACATTGAGAAACTGCCATTTGGGCACAAAAGAGGGGAAAACGGGGGTTTAAATCACTTATATACGACTTGTCCCCCCTTCAATTTTTTATTGTACCTGCAAAAGCTACATGCATGCCTTTCATGATTTCTGTCGGATGGGACCGAATTTGTCATTTTTTTGAGCTAAGCCGTTAAAACTATTCATCAGTTTTGTAGAATAAATATCTTTCAGAGTTGTTCAAATATTTTTATTAGGCACACACTACAGTTTAATTTTTAAGGTTCTGTAACTTAGGTAAGTAACACTTAAAACACTTCAATACCTTGTGCACTCTAATTTCTACAAAAATATGTAGGTGAAGCTGAAGCTATTTTAAAGAAACTCACAAAGAAACGTACACTTTTACTACATCTTTCATTTACAAAGAGTGTTAAAAAGTGCTTCAAACGCACTTTTAAGGGGTTACTCATAATACAGGAAACATTTAAAAAATCCGATCTACATTTTTCTCCCCATACAATTTCATGATTCTCTATTTAGTATGGGAAACTGAAAAAATGTAGATCGGATTTTTTAATATTTTTCCTTGACTCTGAGCATATTCTGAGTAACCCTTTATTTCAAACGCACTTTTTTTAACAGCATTATACAGGTTGTTAAAAAAGTGCGTTTGAAATTTTAAGGGGTTATTCAGAATCAAGTATAGAATCCAGGAAAAATATTGAAAAAATCCGCTCTTCAAATTATTTTTTTCAGTTTTTCATACAAATTCTTGATTCACTATTCAGATTTAGTATGAGGGAATAAATCAGTAAATAATAAGGTACATAATATTGTCAATAACTTATCACTTATGAAATATACGAAACTAGCCGAAACCGAAACCGAACCTAACTATACAGTCACTAATCTAAATATACAGTTGAAGCAAAAAATTGCTTTTCATTAAAAGTTTGCAAATTGACTAATCAGTTCAGTTATTAAAAAACCGGCCAAGTGCGACTCGCGCACCGAGGGTTCCGTAAAAGTACATTGGGATTGAGGGACAAACTTAACTTTGCCGTTGGAAACTGATTCGTCAACGTGTTCCTGAGTAAAAGGGTCTGGACAGACAGACGGACACCGAAGTAACCCTATAAGGGTTCCTTTTCTTCCTTTTGAGATACGGAACCCTAAAAATGATAAAGAAAGTAAATATTGTTGCTCCGATTGTAGGTTCCTTACGGACACTTGTACAGTTTCATCAGTAGCATCAGGGATATAGATAGTAACTGCTTACATCTATACTATTTTTGTCGCTTAACGGGGAATAAACGAACATAAGGTCTAACAAAATCAGCTGAAACTATTCGAAGTACGGATTCTACTAATGTTGAAATTTAAAAAATCCATAGTGAATTATCGAAAAAACCTTCCTTGGAAAGCAATCCACTTACATGAGTAGAAGATAGGAGAAGCCCCAGATTTTATAGTTTCAGCTGATTTTGTTAGACCTTAAACTTATAATAGGTAATCTTCTAAACTTATGCGCTACTTGGGGTCGTTATGCTGTCATTGACTTGTAAAGGGATCACTGTTAAATTTTGTGAAACTGTAAAGCACGGATTAATCGGATCCCTAACATCGCCAGGTTCTAGCGTGCATGTGGAGAGTGTCGTCGGTGTAGAAAGTGGCGGTTGCGTGCTGTTTTCTGCGGCGTCACTTGTAAGAGGGACAGCTGTTGGCTGGTTACTAATCTGCATGTTTATGACTGCAGCGGTATCCAGAGTACTCGTACCATTAACTATCTCACTCGCGTTAACTGGTAATAATGGTGGTTCCGTGACATTATTTTCAGCAGCTGTATTTAATAAAATAGAACAAGGTATGGTCGTCATGAACTCCTTTCCTTTCTTCGTGACTACTGTCACAGTACATTTAGTGTTATCGTTGACATTCGTGTTGCTACCTGGGTCCTTCACGTCGGATTCCGGTGTAAATGATGTAGCAATGGCGCAGGGAATCGCCAATACTTCGGTAGCGTTGTCACTGCTAATAGTCAATGTACAGTTAACCAAATCGCCTAATATAGGATCAACAACTGGCTCGGTGCTGTTGGCAGGAGCTACAGCGACAGGTTGTCCTCTGTTGTCGTATATAACAGTGTGATGGTGATGTCCAGTAGACCTTGCCAAGTTCCATAGGGCCAGACCTGTCAAAATTGTACCTACACCAGCTCCGGCAATCCCGACTCCCGTCAAAACATTGCCGGTCCGACCAACACCTCCAAAACCTTTGTTACCATATCCTCCGAAGTAACCAGGCATCTGAGCGGTGTGACTGGGATTGTACGAGCCGTGATATCCTCCACCATACCCTCCGTAATTGTTTGAGTAGGGCGGCGGTGGTCCCTGAGGGCGGTTATAGTTATTGCCATTGCCGTAATTATTAGATGGATAGCCGCCACCACTGTACGGTGGAGGAGCAGCGCCAGATCCAGATAATCCACTTCCTTGTTGTTTCGGATAACCGACGCCCGAGCCGCCTGGATATGCAGGAGGCTGACCATGAGTATTGTAATTGTTGCCGCTGCTATGAGAAGGAACACCTGCTGCTCCAGAACCCGAAAGCCCACTACCTTGAGGATACCCTGCTCCGGTACCCGAATTGCCGGATAAACCGCCGGAGGCTGGATAAGAGTGACCGGCCTGGTTATTGGGTTGAGACTGTACCGCAGTACGCGAAGGTGAATTACTGCCAGCTGTATTACTTTTTTGAATATTTTCTTGGTTAGTCGGCACTTTAGCAGGACTATTTCCTGACAAACCTGTTTGACTCGAAGGATATGAATGTGTTTGAGGCTTAGTATTCGTCGGCTTTGATTGCCTATTAGAGGTTTGTGTGCGCTGTGCAGGTTTTTCTTGCCATCCGAAAAGTGACGGTTTAGGCGCAGATGGTTTCGGTAGAGGCTGGGCATGTGCGTGGCTCAAAGACGTCGGCTGTGGGTTGTAACCAGTTTTCCTGCTAGAACCGCGACTAGCACTCGAACGGCCCCTTGATATTTTCTTTCCTTCTATAGCGGATATTGTCAAAAACAATAGCAACGTTATCGCAAATGTCTTCCTCATCTTTGCGAATTATATTGCAGTAGAAATTATTGCAGTAATTGTATTAAGTTCTATTTCTACTGCGTGACTAAATTACACTTTTAGGTCACAATTTACAACACAGTACCTATTACACAATATTTCAACTCCTAAGACGTATCCGTTTACACAAGCCACTTGCCTGACTAAGTCTGTTCTGGAAAGTAAAGCATTGTTGATGACGACGTCAATTGTTGGTCGCCCACCACCCCTCCACATCGGTCCCGTGCACGCCATTCAGAATGCTAATGTTAGTCATATATGTTTCATAATGGAATGGCAACCCCGACCTATGACCTATCTGGGTGTAAGTATGACCCTCGCTCGCGAGTGGACGAGTACGAATACGAGTGGAATCAATAATAAAGGTACCTACTGTAATCAAACCGTGGACTATGAACCTGACACACAATGGCTTAAATTCATAATAATTATTTGGAATAACAATTATTATACTTAATTTCGTTCCCGTTAACTGCGATTCCACTCATGAAACTGAAAAATATTCCTCCAAGTACCTACGCTACTGCAATAGAAAAGTACTTCCCGATTTTCCCGGATGGTTTACGATTAATGCAAAATGTTACGAGTAGGTATACGAATTTTGTAACCTCGCCTAAAGGGTACCGATTTTCAATTTTGTACCGGTAAAGTACTCTTAATACTGGAGATAGTAAATTTTACTCAAAGGAAACATTCTTTTATTTTAAAAAAGAAGCAAAAATACATTCAAACATTTTTGGAAATACGCTTGTCACACCCAGGAATCGAACCGGGTAAATCCGAAAAAATACCACCTTACTTTTATGGCATTAATCGATCGATAGAGTCAATTATAAGGATAAAATCTCACTAACAAACATGATAAGTTAAATAAAAGGAAAACCATGAAATGTATGAGTAAAAAGTGCTTTCGTGCTTGAGTAAAAGTTCTCATTGAATTTATAAGTTTAGATTTCATGGTTTTCCTTACATTTAACTTACCATGATTGTTGGAGAGATTTGATCCCTATGATTGACCCTATCGATTAATGCCATAAAAGTAAGGTGGTATTTTTTCGGATTTTTGCCGGTTCGATTCCTGCGTGTGACAGGCGTATTTAAAAAATCTTTGAATGTAATTTTGCGTCTTTTTAAAAATAAAGGAATGTTTTCTTTGAGTAAAATTTGCTATCTCTACAGTATTTAGAGTACTTTCCGGAGGGAAGGTGAGGTTACAAAATTCCACCCTGTATACATACTTACAGATGACTTTTTATCTGCCGGCTAGCGGCCAATGGTAGATGATACCTAAGATACTGATGAAACTGAACAATTTTCCCCGAGGAACCTACACAATCAAAGCAAAAATATTTTTCGCTTTTGATACCAATATTGCAAATGGACAGATAAATTATGGACTCATAAGTACCAGTGAAATGCCATCTCTTTGATAAGTACCTACTAGGTATACATAAAGTTTTTTGTTCTCCGATTGTATAGCTTCCTTAGGGAAAGTATTTCAGTCTCATGAATAGAACTTCCGTTTTTCGGCACATAAAAAGACACCCTGTACACACATTTATAGTACCTGAATATTCTAGAGTTTACTTTGGAGTTCCCCAACAAAGAGGATAAATTATCCTTTAAGGTCCCTTTAAAGGTCCCTACGCGTCGCGTTAGGCCTTGAACCTAATTGATGGACTAAATTGATTGGCTACAATCCGTGACGTGACGTAGCTACATTCCCGCAAATAGAGCGGCTTTTAAAAAGAGACCCTATGACAACTACAGAAAATCTTGTCTTCGATGAATTCAGTCAACTACTAACTACTCTACTGAATGTAGATTATGTAGACAGGAAAGAGTTACTTAAATAGATAAAGTAGATACCTATATATTTATTAACAAACAAGCCCACCGCAAGCCGAGACTGTTCTTACGTAAAGCATTTACAGTATGATATTTTATATTTATTTATATCCCAAACTTGAGAAATGATTGGTTCTCCATACAAATTTTCATACCCTATTTCACCACCTTCAAGTTTTATTTTTGCAAAAAGAAGGTAGCCTATGTCCTTTCCCATGGAGGTCCCATCTATCTCTATACCAAAATTCATTCATCAAAATCGGTTCAGCGATTTAGGCGTGAAAACGTAACAGACAAACAAGACAGACAGACAGAGTTACTTTCGCATTTATAATATTAATAATAAATAATATAATATTAATATATTAAATTATTATGTATTATAATATGTATTATAATTATTATAAGCATAGAGTATGGATTACTTCTAGACTCTAAGATACTAACTTTAGCTTTGAATTTCTCATAAAAATATATTTTCAGCATAGTCAGGTACTTAGGTAGGTATTGTGCTTATTAGTCTGTTTCATAATCATAATCAAAGACGGACGACTCTCAATTACGGAGGATTAGGACGGATTCATTCATCAATCTAGCTAGTGCATGATTTACTACCTGCCTTTCATTCAAATCCGTTTAATAGTTTTGCCATAAAACCGGATCAAACAAGCAATCATCCATTTCCCATTTATAATGTTAGTGAGATGAGATATTTGATTAGGCGCTCTTGTACCAAAACGACGTTATTTTTAACACTAATACGTAAAACTATAGAAATTTAATGTCTAAAAAAATTATTACTTTTTTCACAATATTTCCTACGATGGTACGCCATCCAAAACACGATTCAACAATTTCGGCTCGATAGAAAAAAACCAGTAAAAGATACTTAAAACAGTTCCCAATGTCTATACTTCATTTTTTATACCGATAGACATAAGGACTAAGAAGCAGAGTTTTTGTTAAGGCTGCGTCATGAACTCAGTGACATGTTTTCGAACGTAAATTAATAGTATGCTCATGTGAAACGTGCGCACTTTAAAAACCTTTTTTTCGCCCTGTCTATTCAAAAGTTTCGATTCGACGATATGAAGGAAACTACGCCATTAGTTTAAACACTTTCATTCAGAAAAAAAAGCGTGGCGCATGTGGGTTGGACTGCGTTCAGTACTGCGCAAATCTTTGCGCAGTAGCTTAGTACAACCTCGCCTCAAGAGGTAGAGGTAGGCCGATAATTATAATAGATATATCGAACAAGTGAGGGCCAAAGTCATGGTCGTGTCACACCGGAAGTCAAGAAGTTTGCGAGGAGTAGGAGAGAATGGCGGTTGCTCCACGACAAATGCCTAGCACAGAGAAATGTATTCAATACATTCATACAACAGCAAAATTCCTTCTCACTAATTATATAAATGCAAAAGTATGGATGTTTGTTCTATTTTAACGTTGAAACTACTGGATGTATTTGCATGAATGGATTATCCTTGTGAAATCTGCACTGGCGTCTTTTTTGACATTGGTGCCTTTATTATATTGCTAGTTGTTGAAAATAATTTTTAGCCAATTCTCATACCCCTAACTTCATTCGTTTGCAAAAATGGGGGTTGCAACCCCTAACTTCAAAATTATTTTTCTACGAAACTATGACAGATATTTGAATAAAACCAATGCCACATGAAAGGTCTTAATTAGCTTTATATTTCATATTTTTATGTGACTTTTATTGGATTATCTAGAATACAATACGTGCCTTCTTACTTCGAATTTTATTTTTTTTAAATATGTTCCACCCATCATACATATTACGTATTATACTTAGTTGGATATGTACTGATTATGTACTGATTATATGTGATTTTTTTGGTCGGTGTACCTCAAGAAATAGCCACTAAAAATCACCCTTAATTTTTTCAATATTTTTTGCAGCATTATAGTTATTTGGAAAATCATAAAAAAAAAACGGCCAAGTGCAAGTCGGACTCGCGCACCGAAGGTTCCGTATAAATGCATAATTACACATGTCTTGAACTCTATATCAAATTCTCAGGCCTGCTATCCCTTGAAGCTGTGAAAAAATCGAACTTCAATTCGAACGCAATCAAGGGATTGCAGGCCTGAGTATTTGATATAAATTTCAACTTGATACGTCTACGCGTTTTTGAGAAAAAGGGTCTTGACAGACAGACGGATGGATAACAAAGTGATCCTATAAGGGTTCCTTTATTCATTTTGAGGTACGGAACCCTAAAAATTAATTGTAAAGCTAATTAGGACATTTCATGTGGCTTTTTTTTATTTAAATACCTGTCATAGTTTCGTAGAAAAATAATTTTGAAGGGTTGCAACCCCCATTTTCCGAAAACGAATGAAGTTAGGGGTATGAGAATTGGCCAAAAATGATTTTCAACAACTAGCAATATAATAAAGGCACCAAAAAAGACGCCAGTACAGATTTCACAAGGAAACCCGGTGAGACCCTTTTTACGTAGGTAGGTCGGAGACTTGATTAAAACATACACAGAACGAAAATAGTTCTTCAATCAAAGAAACTTATTTCAGTCAAGAGATTTCCAGTTTCCTATATAAGGAAAAAATAAATTACTCGGATTAAGACATAAAATGTTTCAAAGTTTATCATTTAAACGAACCAACTAAATACTCGAAACAATAGCATGTGGACTCTTTTTTTAAAAAGTATATTACTCATTCCAAGAGCGTAACGATTTTAAATCACACAATTATCAATCAGGTGTAATTTGATACGTTTTTCGATTAAAATATATTATTTTTAGTTTCAACTTTTGTTGGTACTTAGATGGAGAAGCAGACGTTCTTGAATCAAGAGGTTTCGATTCTAAATTTGAAAAATGATATTTGTTGAATTGAAATTTAAGGCTTTTTCTAAGATTACGATGATTTTCCGTCCAAATATTTATCTACATGACACCAATAACTTTATTTCTTGGATTTAATATGTTTCTATTTCATGGTAAGATTGACTATTACTCTCAGATAATTATCTGTTATTTAAGCTAAGATCTTTAAATCTTTTGTATTAAAGTGAAAATTACTTGATATGAAAGATTCCTATATTTCCATTAAATTTTATAATTATTTAAAGAAATTTTTATTTTATACAGGGTGTTAATTTGGTCGCAGATTTCCGATCTAGGGATTAAACTATTCAAAAACTGAAGAACTTCGCAAAAAATACTTTTAACACAAACTTTGACGGCTAGCACAACTAGTTTATGTTAAACGTATTTTTTGCGAAGTTCTTCAGTTTTTTGAATAATTTAATCCCTAGATCGGTAGTCTGCGACCAAATTAACACCCTGTATAAAATAACATTTTCTCTTAAATAAGTATAAACTATAAAATTAGTGTGTTGATTATTGTGCAGAGTGTTGAGTGAGAAGAAGTTGTTCTATTTTTTGGATAATATCACTACTAAATAGGAAGTCTGTAACAAATTAACACTCTGTCTTAAAATAAACAATTATTTTTCACAACAATTATCGTGTTTATGTGATCAGCACTTTCAACTTGGCAAATACAGAATCTTTCACTTCTATTTTTTCTAGGACTCGATAATTTTATAGTTAAAAGTACTTAAAAAAGTTCCAGTTTTTTATTTATTTATCAAAAATAATAAAATGTATACCTATAAATATAACAAAGTAAGTATCTACGAAAGTATACAATTCAAAGACTACCAAATCCACAGCCAGCAGTAAGCTTAAAATTAAAAAGATAAATTGTTGTTCCGTCAACTGAGCTAAGTGACATAGGCAACTGGTTACAACAATTACATAGAGATACCAACTTTACTTCATCACTAATTTCGACGTGATATGTTTTTAAAATGGTTATTATAGCCACAGATTCGTAACTTGTAGCATGAAAATGATATCGACTTAAAATTTTTGGTTTTGATGAAAAAAAATATTACAAAAAAACTTTTAGAAAGATGGTTTCTCTACTTATTTTTCAACCTTATTATTGCGTTGTTCTGTTACAGTTCTCAGTAGGACATTGTAATACATAGTTATTAATTTATTTAGTATTTTTAACATTTTTATTTTCTTTTGACGCTCAGGACAATGCATTTCGATAGCTGCTTTGAGTTAAAGTAAATGTCCAAAATAAAATTACGATTAAGATTAAAACAAATATAAATATACGCTAACTTAATGAGGGAAGCGTGCAGACAACAGTGACTTAACAATAAAAATGACTGCCTACAGATTTAGGATTTATATAACATGAGCTGGCATAATGTCATAGCAAGTCGTAATACCGTAAGTGTGACGTTGCTTTGGGTAATTTACATGAAAGACATGATAAATTTAAAAGAAGGTCGAATCCCTTTGCGGTGACGCTCTGAAGCTCATATTTGCCAGATTTCTCCTTTTGTTTTTTGATGACATTGTCGATCTCCAGCGTTCTGAAAACGATTAATTTATTAGCCATAATATGATAAATTATCTAAATTCAATCAAATCGTAAAATAGAAGAGCATAGTATGTATGAATTTATAATAGATTTTTATGTTCTATTCTATCAGCCGAAAGACGTCCACTGCTGGACAAAGGCCTCCCCCAAGGATTTCCACACCGACCGGTCCTGTGCGGCTCGCATCCAGCGGCTTCCTGCAACCTTTACCAGGTCGTCGGTCCACCGAGTCGGGGGCCTGCCCACACTGCGCCTTCCGGTGCGCGGTCGCCATGCGGTGTGTGTTGCCAGTGATGACATATGGATCCGAGACATGGTCGCTTACTATGGGCCTTATAAGAAGGCTCAAAGTCACCCAAAGGGCGATGGAGCGTGCTATGCTTGGTGTTTCCCTACGTGATCGAATCAGAAATGAGGAGATACGTAGGAGAACTAAAGTTATCGACATAGATTTTTATGTATTCAGGTAAAAATTGCTTACATGTTTTTGAACAATGAGTCCTTCTATAGATTCTGAACTTGAAAATTTTATTTTTCCTGACAGTCTTCTCTGGAGTGGAACTAAGTAGTCCAGTTGTACAGGGTAATTTGAAGAGTGATTTTTATCTGAAATCAACAAAATTAAATATAATAAAAAAATACCCTGAGACAAGGAGCCCTTGGCAATGCCGTAAGTAGCACTGTCAAGGGCTTCCATGCTCCCTCATCTATATAATTATCTACCAAGTAGGTAGGGTAGACGATATTAAAAAATAAAAACAAAACAAAATCAAAAAGACAAAAAGGAAATGACAAAAGTACGAAAAGACAAAAGAGAATCAAAAAGTTTAAAATATGTTAGATTCTTACCATGGTCTTCAATGTTTCCAATATTTGTAATGCATTTTCATTTGTAAGTTGACTTTGCTTCAACTTTAGGAGTTTGACAAACAAGGGTTCCCAATATTTGTAAAAAAACAAAACCTGTTCTTTGTACAAAGATAAATCTGAAATAACATTATTAAACTTACATGGGTTTGATCATAGTTCAAAAGAAAATCAAAATTTAAAACTCTTCATACATAATAAGTCCTGATGGATGTATAAATCTTTGGTCATCACAGGGTGCATGCAAAACTGGGTACGTATACTAATCCCTTCACTACAGTAGCAGTTTAAGAATATCCTGTATTCTGTATATTTAATTCAGACACACTTTTTGTAACAACGCCTGTATAGTGTTTATTACCAACATAAATGACCTTTCACATTTTTATTCGTGAACTGTTGAAAGTTTTGAATTAGTATTTCAGCATTTTTTTTTCATTTAGTTACCACCTCTTCCCAAGGCTCGTTATTTGTATTCAGCCATAATACATATTCTGATGTATCTGAAATTACATAAGTTGCATTAATAAAGTCAAAGAGTTGATAGACGGTTTACATTGAGCTGTGTTTAACTGTACTAATATAATTTAGTTGATTAAATTCTCACAAGTTAAGAGGTTTCATCACTTTTATCTTTTTTTTTAAATAATTTAAAAGTCAAATATTGTGCAGCAGCTGATGGCTTATGATTATGATTGGCCGTCATACGCTATACAGCAGTCAGATTTGACTACAGCCTGGCTTCATCCAGGGGGAGTGATGCACTAAGAACTAGCTACATAACGATGGAACGGTTTCTTCGAAGTCAGCTCAGATGTATGACCAGGAATTTACTTGAGTATAAAACTGCAGTCCAGACACTGCAACACAGTCCGTGCAGTATGATGCTCTTGCTCCACCTGGGTCTTATTGCGCTAATACTGTATTCGTCCTGCTCGTGGTTCTGCCGTGATAGCATGGTTCTATCTCCGTTGGAGCAAGACAAATACACCATAAGCAGGACAATTTACGCGCTAGGACGCAGCTGGAGCAGAAGCATGACTGCATAACTTCCACTGCAAGTGGATGGACAGCTGTCTCAAAGCTCAGGAGGCCACATCCCCGCAGATACGATAGCTTGGTTAGGGTGTAGAGTAAAAAGGGGGCCCAATGATGAAAATCAAAAATATTAAGCATACCAGTAACCAGCGGAGTAGGTAGCTTTTTAATCAGTAACTGGACTTACCGCGAAATCTTTCAATTACATCTTGGGGAGTATCCCACGACGCAAGCAGTGTATTTAGAAGTCTCATCCATTTTCTTTAGTGAGGGTTCTTCAATTCACAATTCACTTCAATCTATCAATTATTAAACTAATAACAAACTATTACATGACAAATCAAGTTTACCGCCTTGGACGGACGAAAAGCGCGCGATGCAGAGTAAAGGGTTGCCAGTTATTTTATCTTATTTTACCCATTTTTTATTTTGACTTCAAAACTCTATTTTTTACCAGCATAGGGCATAGCCAAAAGGATGGGTTATTATACGTTATCTCATACCCTATGTACGTATGAATGAGGAAGAAATCGTTCATTGCCCGCGGCAGCTGAATCTACTGAACAAATTTTGGTAAATGAGATGTTGAGACATACAGGTGTTTAAAAAGTGCGTTTGAAATTTGGTAATAATAGTGACTCATGAAACTAAACAACTTTCTCCAAGGAACCTATACTCAGTTCGCAAAAAAATTTTGGACTTCTCATACAAAATTGGCGGATTGGTTGATCAATTAGTACGACGAGTCAAAAATATTTTTTGCGTATTGAATATAGGTTCCTTGAGGTAAGTTGTTCAGTTTCAAGATTCGAAGCCGTGGTAAAAAAAAATTCACGTATATCATAAGGACCCTATATATCATCACTGTGAGTGAATTTCAGAATGGTGGAAGGTAAGCGTCATAATGTAAAACCATGAACCCAAAATTTACTCAACGAAATCCTGATAAAAGCGAAGATGGCTTGATGAGTGGGACAGGTTTGACGATCAATGGAAGGAGGTGGCTCGGGATAGAGATGCGTGGTGAAATCGAGGGGATGCCTTTGCTCTGCAGTGGGATAGTGTAGGCTAGTGAAAAAAAAAATGAAAAATCATATGGACAGAGCTCGAATCATTCTTGATATTATCCGGTAGATCTATTTGCACTTTTAACATTTTGTTTTTTTAACATATTTTTGAACACTTAATCATTTTGCGCTTTTAATTACTATTTAAAAACAGGCGCAGCGAAAATGTGTTTTATATGTAGTTAAAAGTTTTACCTCTGTCAATATTCAGGTATTGTTTAGTAAATAAAATAAATAACCTTTAATAATTTAGTTATTATGAGAATTAAAAGGAAAAATATATAATTAATTTACATTTGTTTTAATCAAAAATCCCGAACAACGTGGAGGTAATGGGCACAGTACAACATCTACGGAAAACTGCTGTCATCGACACAGAACTATCCAGACTGAACATCGCCTGTTGCGCTTTTTAAGAGACCAGTCTCCACGATGAAGGATCTTTGCGAGAGGCTTCTTACACATTTTTTTTTATGTCATAGGTGGCAAATGTGCATGCGGTTCACAAGCGATTTTTCTGGAAGGGCAAAGATCCCGCTGCCGTGCGTGAGCACAGAGTTGGCTTCGCTGTCAGAAACGACTTAAAAAAGTCCATCGAACACCCTCGTGGCATATCGGAACGTGTAATGGTGTTGGGTTTAAAAAGAAGTTGCAGTTTTGTCACGACAATATCCGCCTATGCTCCAACATTTACATCAACCGATAAAACTAAAAAGCAGTTCTTTGACCAACTGGCTGACGTGATACCGGGCGTGAATTCCAGTGATCACCTGTTGATTTTGGCCGATTTGAATGCTCAGCAATAACTCAGCAAGATAACTCAGCATGGCCTGAATATATTGGTGACCACGGCGTTGGCAAACTAAACGATAACGGCCAACGCGACGTTTACTGGAATTTCGCTCTAAACATCTGCTGTGCATAACCAATACCTACTTTAAAGGCAAATTATCGCGAAAAGTTTACTGGAAGCACCCGCGTTCAGGACACTGGTATCAACTGGATCTAGCCCTTACCAGGAAAAGGGACTTCCGCGAGATTCTCCATACGCGATACTTTCACGGTGCCGATTGCGACACCGATCACTCTTTGGTTGTGACGAGCGTCAGTTTCACTCACAATAATATCCATTCGTACGAACCACCCGGCAGGAAGAAATTTAACTTTAATCATGCAGGTCGAAAAGTTTGAGGAAATGGTAAGAAGTGAAACAACGCATCAGTTACAGAGGAGTGGAACAAAGTTAGAAAACTCCTAACAGACACGGCAGGTATGGCTTTCGGATACCAGGAGAACAGAAATCAGGACTGGTTTGCCAAAAACCTTGAGCATTTATGTATAACCTTTGCTCGACATAAAACGTAAAGCTGCTCTGAATCACCGCATGAACCCCGGTCTCGATACGCAGCAAAAGCTTCGAGAGGCCAAAGCAGCTCTTCAGCGAAGCATACGTTACTATGCTAACCCGTATTGGACTGGGCTTCATCGTAGGATACAGTCGTGTGCAGATACCGGGAATCTAAGCATAAAGCGGGTTACAGCCCCTCTAAAGGAAGTGGATGGTACGGTTATCAGTGACAACCGTCGCAAAATGGAACGCTGGATAGAGCACTATACCAGTCTCTACTGTCGGAGGCTGTCGAAAGTATGCCCAAATTGGCTACCTGGATCGAGCTAGATGACTAACCTACCGTTGAGGAACTATACCAGGCTGTTGAGCAGATGAAACGCGGCAAGAGTCCTGGCAGTATCGGCACCCAAGTCGATATAGTAAATCTCAAGTGCTTATTGCCAATCCTGCACAATCTGCTGTGCAAGTGCTGGGAAACGGGGCAAGATGGAAAGGTGCCCGCGGCGATTGTAACTGTCACCGTGGAATTTCTGTTCTAAGCATAGTCGGAGAGTTATTTGGACGTCCTATCTTAGTATAGCTCCAAAAGCTTGCTGGACACGTTTACCCTGAGGTTCAGTGCGGTTTCCACCCCCAGCGCTCCACAGTAGACATGTTTTTTTTTTTTTTTTATGGCATAGGTGGCAAACGAGCAGACGGATCACCTGATGGTAAGCGATTACCGCCGCCCATAGACACCCGCAACACCAGAGGAGTCACAAGTGCGTTGCCGGCCTTTGATATGGGAGTACGCTCTTTTCTTGAAGGTTTGAATGTCGTATCGGTCCGGAAATACCGCAGGCGACAATTCATTCCATAGTTTGGTTGTGCGAGGCAGAAAGTTTCTAGTGAAACGCACAGTTGTGGACTGCCAACCATCTATGTGATGGGGATGAATATATTGTCGCGTAGAACGATGGCGAAAAGAGGCGGCAGGGATCAATCCGAACAATTCCTCGGAGCACTCCCCATTGTACATGCGATAGAGAATGCAGAGCGAGGCTACATCTCTACGCAGCGCCAAGGAGTCAAGCCGATCTGAGATATCCTGGCAGCCGACGATTCGAGTTGCTCTCCGTTGAATACGGTCCAGAGGGAGAAGCTGGTACTGGGGTGCCCCAGCCCAGAGATGAGAACAGTATTCCATGTGAGGCCGAACCTGCGCCTTATAAAGTTGCAGGCGTTGGGCCGCAGTGAAATACCGTCTCGATTTTCACACTTCGTCAGTTCCAGGAGGAGTATAGAGAGCAGAAAACCCGCTATTCATGGCGTTCGTGGACCTCAACAAGGCCTTCGACGCCGTGAGCAGAGAGGGCTTGTATACTGCCATTGAACGCATTGGGTGTCCACCGAAATTCTTGAGCCTTGTGAAATTGCTTCACGAGGAAATGAAAGGCATAGCAAGACAGCAGTCTTTGACGGTGAAACATCTGAGCCGTTCGACATGCGTAGAGGTGTTCGTCAAGGCTGCGTATTAGCTCCTACCCTGTTTGGTATTTTATTTTCGATGCTTAAAGATAAAGAAACATTTATTTAACAAACAACACACAAAAAAGAGAAAAATAACTTAAGAAAAACAAGCACAGTCAAAAGAATAACACAAACAAACAATGCTTCTGAAAACTGCTTTCGGCGAAGACCAGCAGGCTATTCACCTATATCCGACGGCCGGCGGAAAGCTTTTTAATATCTCCCTACTCAAATTTTAGAGGAACCGTGAACATCTTTTCGTTGACAGCCTTTTGTTTGCTGACGATGCAGCCTTCACTGCGAGTACGGCGAGCGAGCTCCAGTGTATCATGGACAAATTTTCCCAAGCCGTTGCTTTGTTCTCCATGTCCATTAACGCCAAAAGACGGTAGTGCTTTTTCAAGGTTGTGAAAATCCGCAAGCTATTTTGCTGACAAATCTTGTTACCTTGGATCAACCGTGTCAAATAATCTCTCGCTCGATGTGGAGATCGACATTCGTATTGGCAAAGCAGCGACCACGTTTGGGTAGCTGAGTGCAAGAGTATGGGACAACAAACATCTTACAGTAAGACCAAGATGTGTGTTTATCAGTCTTGCGTACTCAGCATACTCTTGTAGTTATGCAGTTGCGCACGCGCAAAGAAACATTGGGAGACCGCTATTGCGCTTCAAGGACTGTGTGAAGCGTGACATGATAGCGTTTAATATTGATCACCAAGGCTGGGAAAATCTTGCTGAGGACAGAGATAAATGGCGCAAATGCGTGGACAACTTGTGCGACGAAGCCTGTTTTGAGGTTTTGACCGACAAGAGAAATCGCAGACATCAAACCGCTGCTAATCCGTCGACTTCCACTAACTTCCCCTACCATAGCTGTGGTAGACTATGCAGATCTCATATCGGGCTGTATAGTCGCCAAAAGCAGTACATCTGCAACACTGACTAAATCGTCTGCCATAGACGACCAAATATTAATTTAAATATTCGGAAAATCAAAGTTTTTAAATGTATTTTTCAGAAGTAAGTCTTTACAATTAAGGGTAAAAAAGTATTCTAAATATTTACGAAGATTTGCAACCGTATATGCTGAATTTACCAGGTACTCAGGGAGAGTTTTTATAATGGCAACACTTACATACTGGCAAGAAAGATTTGAATGTAATTGTTTCGTTTAAGAGTGTCTGTTTCTTGACCGGAAAACGGATACATGATACAGTTTTAATTTAAAATCTACACATAAATGTAATATTAAGACAAGAAAGTTTAAGTTCTTGATGCAATACACATAGGTATTTTTGGATCTAGCTTCAAAAATCTTGAATGAAGCCAAACTCGATGATATTATAAAAAATATGTTTTCATCTGACAATGCCAGCATTCTCCAAGAAAGATTACTGTAGTTCTTAATTTATATAGATTGCGATAGTTTCATTCAAATTATAATTCTTGGATCAAGTGGGGATTACCAAGACTTTTCACTTTTACGCTAAAAATGAGTAACATTTTTATGTAAGCAATTCTTTTTTACTTCAATACTGTACATTTTGTACTAAAAATTTTTCAAAATCTATGAAAAAAAATATAATTCTTTAAGGATGTCTTAGTATCAATTTAAGCCAAGTAAATTATTTTCGATTAAGATATTTATAATTTGATTTGAAAAACATGGTGCAAGACATATTTGCGTCTTAAAGTAAGATATCTTTTCTATCTGTGTAGGGTACGTACTAATTATCCCGGAAAATTAAACAGTTCCCAGAGGAATGGCTGAAAACTATCTTTTTTTTTTTACTTCACCGCTAGATGGACCCTATCTTAACTTTCTTCCATGTCCATTGTCCACGTCCGAAGTCCACACAAACGAAGTTGCGGCCAGGAAGCTACTAGCTAATAAATTATAATATGAATCTGCTTAAAGCAAGTTGGTGTCTGGTCCTGGTGTCATTAATTAAATAAACAAATAAGTAGAAAGATAACATTATCAATCGCATACGCGTCACTAATAATAATTTTATCTAACACCTTTACTGATAAGTCACTTTATAAATCAATTAATGTACAATTCTCATTTCTATTCGGTCAGTCGTAACTGAAATTGAAAGAAATCATGATAGTATTTATTTTACTATTACTAACGACGGTTGCGGATTTATGTTTGGCACTGCCAAATTTTTATGATGTGGATCCACAAAATATGGTGACAGTGCCGCCGAACTGCCCAGCTGGGCAGGAGTGGATAAACGGAGAATGTCGGGATGTGTGGATAGCTCTCATTGGAGGGGCGAAAAATGCAGAATTTGAAAGGTAAGTAAAGTATGTACGTAAGTAGAAAAAATATTAACTTAGGGAACTATTCACTTATTTTACTTCTTTTTTACGCAGTTTTATTTGGTTTATGGTATCATCTTGATTAAAGGTTATTTTCTACTATTGTACGTTATAAAACTTATAAAATATACAGGACGTGAATAAATGCAGGATGCATCAAAAATGTGTAATAAAACTTTAACTTTTTTGCTCAAAAAACTTTCAGCTTTTTTATTTTCGAGCGACTGGAGGACTGAGCAAGCGACGACATAATTTTAATTACGAATGTTTTAACATTGCTTACAATGCAACATTGCTGAAATTATTGCTCTAGTTAAAATAAATTGTATAGCCACGCTATGTGCAAACTTTCTCGCAAATCCCTATTTCGTCTGGCATACACAGCATCAATAAACATTCACATTTAGTAGCAAGTAATAGATTTCAAAAATTTTTTTTTTTTTTTGTATAGGAGGTACCTTATCCTGGCATGGCCTGGAATAATTAATTACTTAATATAGTAGGCCGTATAAAGTTATTAAAGGTACAAACTTTCTTTATATTCGTTATAGCTATTTTTGAGAAAAAAAATTAAAAAAACTTATTTTTGTATGGAAGGCATCAGAACCAGATTTTTCCTAGAGTAACCAACTATCTAATATACGAGGTTCACGAGGTTGTATAAAAATATGGTATTGCAAAAAGTTTCATCAAAATCGTTAGAGCTATTTTTGAGCAAAAAAATCAAAAATGATTTTTTTTCACCAAGGTTCGGAACCGGTTAACAAATACCGGTTAACTTCGTTAGAATTTCGGTTAACGATTCCGTTCAGGTTAAAACCGGTTTCCAGCTTAACCGGTAAATTTGAATAAAATATCGGTTAATCAGGAAGCGGTTTTCTAACCGAAATAAGAACTAAATTAACCGGTTAAAACCAAACTTAGTCAAGTACAGGCGCGTCGCGCGGGTGCCACTGCCCGAGTCTTCTGCTCACTTTCTCGCACGCTTTCAATTGATTGCACGCGGCAAACATGCCTACAAAGTCGCATATTCTTCAAATTAACCGGTTAATTCCTTTCGAACGAAAAAATATCGGTTTTGGTTAAACCGGTTAAATATACCGGTAACCGAAACCTGAACGAAACCTTAACCGAAATTATTTCGATATAGGGGTCAATGACCGAAACCGGTATTTTCAAAAAACCGGTTTCCGAACCCTGTTTTTCTCTATGGCGGCAGCCCTAAAAAGTGGCTGGAGATATTAACAAAATATTGCCCGAACCTAAACATTAAAATCCGTCCAGTGCACAGAGTACTTTGTATATGTGCAGTGGTCTTGGCGCTAGAGTACGGGACCGACACACAACACACACAGACATTTTTAATTTTTTTGTTTTTTGGGCTCTATTAGTGCAGGACTGTCGATCCCCATTAAAATCTCAAGTTCGTTTTTTTTGCCATGACAAGACCATACGTTACCTACTTCCTTACTCCTTCGCTCGAAAGTAAAAATACACTTACGAGTATTCAGGATTATATCTATTTTTAACAAAAGGAAAATAAAGCGAAGATCTCAAAAACTCAAAATGTTTTTTTTATTTAGATAGGTAAATGCTTTTAAATCGTAATTTTTTTTCTACCTCGTACAAAGTCCCTATACCACGCGGAACTTGTACACTCAACGTTTCGGGAAGTGTTTGCGAAGCCAGATATTTATCATGTACAGAAACAAAACCCTATAACTGATTACTTCGTATAAGCACAGAGTATACTATTTCGTGGTATAAGGTAGACTACAAAATATAACCATCGAAGTGTACAATGCTACCTACTTCGAATAAACATATTTTAACTCCATTTCATGTGATATTTGACAAGTGGATAGATTAGAGCTGCCCATACCAAATTTTGATGAACACGTAGAATACAGTGATTTTTTCACAGTACTTGACAGAGAATTTCAAGATATATTTAAAACAAAATCCAGAAACATTAATCATCAATTCAAATTTTGTGAGTGGGCTACTGTAGGTATTTATAAAAGCCGCCAAACTTTGTTTGATCTCTATGACAAAAAAAAAACCTATATTTTTGACAATAACTTTAAAGAGTATGCAAAAAAGTATTCGAAAATCTTTAAACAGGTATGCCATGCAACAAAATCGAATTACTTAGCCAGAAAAATAAAATCATCAGATGATAAAATTAAAACAGTTTGGAATATTATAAACAAAGAAACCGGCAAACCCCGCGATAACGAATATGTTTTTCAAACAGATCAGGGTAAAATTACAACAAATGCCGATGTAACTAAATAATTCGAAACTTTTTTCACAAATATTCCAATTAAGACCACTGAGGCCTTGAATTCATCACCTGTGCATGCTAAACAATTATTAAAAGATAATATCAGTATTTGTAATGAAAAATTCTCCTTCAGAGAAATTGAACCAGACACTATTGTCAAAGCTTTTAAATCTCTTAAAATGAAAAGAACTGAAGACCTTTGGGGGCTATCAGTAAGTTTAATTAGTAATGTAATTATGACTTTAGCGCCATATTTAGCTTGTCTTTTTAATATCAGTATTGATAGTGGCGTATTTCCGGACCTAATGAAATGTAGTAATGTGATACCCCTATACATATAAGTCTGGTAACAAAACTGATCCGGGAAATTACAGACCAGTTTCTGTACTACCAGTTCTCAGTAAAATGTTTGAAAAAATTATGTTTAGCCAATTACTACCAGTGTTGGCATTAATCAATTATTTTTTTAATCAATTAGTTAATTTGATTCATTTTAATCAGATTAAAATTAATCTTGATTAAAATAATCATGATTAAAAAAATAATCTTAATCATGATTACTGGCGTTAATCATTAATTGATTAATTTGATGAACTTGATTAAGGGTCGATTTATATTCTCAGCGGCGCGGCCGCTGTTTTGAGCGATCGCGGCCGCGCTGCTTATCAATTGATATTCAGCAGCTGAGCCGCTTAGGTTGATCATATCTTCAGTGCTTTAGGCGGACAGTAGCAATGATAACATCGATGTCATTACGTTATTTAACATAAAAAGAAGATAATTGGTTCCATATGACCCCTCTACCACGCGCCTCAACCCCCGCGCCTCAGGCCCCGCGCCTTACGTCCCGCAACTCACCCCCGCACCCTGCGCCTCACCCCCCGCGCCTCACCACTACGTTCCTCACCCCCCGCACCTCGCGCCTCACCCATCCCCGCCCGCACCACGCTCCTCATACCCCGCACCCCGCGCCTCACCCCCCGTACCCCGCGCCTCACCACCACGCTCCTCACCCCCCGCACCTCGCGCCTCACCCTCTCACCGCTCGTACCATGCTCGTCACCCCCACTCCCCGCGCCTCACACCCTCCCCGCCCGCACTTCGCTCCTCACCCCCCGCACCCCGCGCCTCACCCTTCACACCCCGCACCTCACCCCCCGCACCCCGCGGCGCAGTCTCGCACCTCACCACACCCTGCACCCCGCTCCTCAGCCCCTGCACATGATTATTTACTTCAAGAATCGTTATAAGTCCTTCCTTTGACAATAACTGACAACTTCCTTTCACTCTATGATTTACTTCAAGAATCGTTATAAGTCCTTCCTTTGACAATAACTGACAACTTCCTTTCACTCTATGATACAGATCGGCGCGGCCGCTATAACTGCATATTATGATACATATGAACACGTTGAAAATTGCCACGGTGGCCGGGCCGCCGCAGCTGCGCCGCTGTGAGTATAAATCGTTCCATACAGTTCTGTATAATTCGGCGCCAGAGCAACTGCGCCGCTCAATATAAATCGAGCCTAACTTGATTGTAAACTAATATGTACATCCATTAATGTTATAAAGTCTACGTAAAAGAAGCGATGGAAAATAATGACGCAAAATTCTTAAAATATTTTTATTAAGTGATCAAAAAGTCAAAACAATAAGTTTTAAATATAATTCTTTTATCGTTAAAATTGGTGCAAAATATTTTTAGGTGAGGCGCGGGGAGTAGGGGGAGCGAGGAACGTGTGCGAAATGCGGTATCCGGGGGGGAGGCACGGGGAGTGTGGAGTGGGTGTGAAGTACGGCGGCAAGGTGAGGCGTGCGGGGGGTGAGGCGCGGGGGGTGAAGCGCATATAGAGGGGTGCAGGGGTGAGGAGCGGGTGCGGGGGGAAGTGAAGTGTGGGGCAGGGATACGGGTAGAGGGTGAGGCCGTGGGGAGAGGGCTAGGGGGGTGAGGCGCAGGGAGCGGGGTTGTATGTCACACTGAAATCGCATCTTCGTGAGAAAGTGCAATTCGCACGACGAAATCGTGCTTACGAACGAAGATGCGATGCGGTTCGCACGGTATGCCCAGGGCTTGGAACCGGTACAATCTTGCCATTTCGGTACCGGAGTACCGGTACCAGAACCTAAAAAGTACCGGTACCAAATATCGGTACTCGCTAATGTTGCTATTTCGTGCAGTTCTCGCACGTACAGTAACTAAAGTATTACACGGATTACCAGGTCGTACATTTTAATTGTGCCGTGCTAAGGGGGCGCCAAGCGGGCGTTAAGGGGCACCCCTTTGTGTATATTTGTGAACACTATTGTACATTATTGTACACTATTGTACATGGTTGTACACTATTATACACTGTTTTACACTGTTGTACATTGCTGTACACTATTGTACATTGTGATACACTACTGTACAATGCTGTACACTGTTGTACATTGTTGTACACTGTTTTACACTGTAACGTGGTGTTCTTCGGGCCGGCTAGCCTGACCACCACGTTGACATTGGAATAGGGTGGTGCCTGTGCACTGACTCTATTTCCTTCGGGAAACCTAGCCAGGAGGAGCAAATTAAAGATTAATTAAAGTTATAACTGACACGAGTGTCTTTATTTAGCTTTCAAAACCCTTATAACTAGTCACTCATCCTATGCTACACGATTCGGTGGTTTGCCACCACGCGCGGGAAGAACCCTAGACTAAACGGCCTACCCGGGAGTTTGGCTGACGGTGCCAGGTACCTAGGAGACGTCCCTATAGCCCTAGCTGAGCGGATCCTACCCGAATCCTCTGAGGATGCCGCCTTAAGTCGGCGACTGGCTAGTGAAGCTAGCCTGGAACGGCACGCGGCTTAGGAGCGGGTGTAACTCGGCGACCCCGAGCAGTCCCGGTCCCAAGATCTATTGCTCTAAGCGAAGTTAAACCTGGAGAGGTTGCTCGACTTCCGCATCGAGCCACTCTCTGCCAGGTACAGCCCGGTTGGTGATCCTGATCACCAAATCTATCCAAAGAGCTAGAAAGCTAGACTATGATATACGGAATAGCGGAACGGTACGGTAAGCGAATCTACGAGAGGGAGGAACGCGGCGGGTGCGGCACTTGTCTGTCCACTCCTTTAGCCAAAGTATCAGCGTGAGAGCTTCGAGAGAAGTGCCGCCGAGCAAGAGCGAGGCGCGCTTATATAGAGCCGGACCCTAGGGGTGAGACGCGCGGGGTTGCTGGCGTCCGTTGGCCTCTTGCTGAGCGGCGGCTGCAGGGTCTCGGCGGTGGCGGTGCGGGGCGCGGGGTTGCGCGGCGCGGGGCGCTGCCGCTGAGCTCGTTGCTGGCCGGCCGGGTGTAATGCGGTGCGCGTCACATTCCCCTCCCTCTTCGGAAGATTTTTACCTGTAAAAATCACCAAAAAGTATACACGGAAAAAAAAAATATGTTTCCCCAAAACCTCTAAAAAAATGTTATGGGGAACAAAATTTGGTATAGTACGGATCACGGACGGTATTGTTATCACTTGTAAAATCACTGCAAAGTACAGTATTACGGTTATAGATGTCTTATTTATAACATACTACTACGAACGTGCTACGAAGTAAAACTCTTTCATACAAAAGACATCAACGAGACTTACAACAGGATTTTGCTAGTACATGCATACATAATTAAATTCGGACAATTATTTTACCATAAAGTAACTGTTTAATATCACTAAAGAAAAAGTAATAAAGTAAAACTGAGCTTTCTACACTCTAAACGCACCTCGGACTTATATTTATTAATTTACGTATTTATTACGCACCTTGCGGTTCATATGCTTAACGTACTACTGACTGAGCTCCGTATGTATCCGAGCAATTGTTAGTTGCGGGTGCATCAAAAAAAATATTTTTTTATTTACCGGCGGCGGTCCTATTCGAATACGCTGTATTGCGAGTTGTACTGTGGACTTGTTTCGCGCGTCCGTATTCTGATACGGCGCCTTATTCTGAGATATTATTTACCTCGAACGGGAATCGAACTTTGGTACCTTATGAAAATTTTCTGCTATAACTAAAAAAAATATCTTACGGCCCGCGCGTGAATTCAAACTAGTATTGGTACTAAAGTTAGGTATTAAGTTTTGTTTGTGCTTATGTATCCTCCCTCATAACATCGCGTTATTGTATTTTTTTATGTCTTTAACATGAACGGTGAACAATTTTTTTGGGTTATCGGGGTCTTTGACCAAGAAAATTACCGGTGATTTCTCTTGGGTGATTATGTATGGACCTACATATTTCGGGGCTAACTTAGCGCAAAAGTTTTTGTTTGCGTCGGATAAACAATGATTTTTCTTTAAGATTAAATCGTTTATTTCGGGTTTCCACTGTTTTCTGTTCTTATCATAATGTTGTTTTTGATTTTCGGAAGCTTTGTTTTGGTTCCTTCTAACTAACGTGTAAAGTTCATCTAACTTACAGCGCGCGTTTAATGTCGGGGTATGGAACTGGTTTTTGTCGCCGGGCATTCTTAACTCTTTACCAAACATAATAAAGGCGGGTGTGTATTTAGTGGAATCACTTTTGGACGTATTGATCGCGAAGTTTAATTCTGATAGATACTGGTCCCATTTTTTATGGTTCGTATCTATATACGACGAAATCATAGTTTCTAAAGTTCGGTTTACCCTTTCGGTCGGGTTGGCTTGCGGGCTATACGGTGCTGTTAACCTATGTTCTATTCCGTATTTTAATAACTCGTCTTTAAATTGCTTGCTAATGAATTGACGACCGTTATCTGATAAAAGTATTTGCGGCGATCCGTATCGCATAACTATGCATTCTTTTAACGCGTTTATTATGCTACTCGAAGTTGCGGTTCTCAGCGGTTTTATTTCCGTCCACTTGGAGAACTTATCATGGAATACTATAATCCATTGGTAGCCTTTTGATGAACGGGGTAACGGGCCTATAAGGTCGGTAGATACGATCTGCCACGGTTCTTCGGCGTTTTTTATATGCATAATGCCGGATTTTTTTTCTTGCGGCGGTTTATGAGTTTGGCATATTATGCAACTTTTAACATATTTCGCGACGTCCCTATACATGCCGGGCCAGTGATAGCGCTGTGCTATTCTGTTCAGTGTTTTTGACGTACCTAGGTGTCCCGCTGTAGGTACATCATGATTTCCTTTTAGGATTTCCTCTCTATCTGAGGACGGAACGCACAATTTCCATTCGGAAAATGATTCTAATTTCACGCCGTACGCGTTGTTTTCTATTTTCTTATAAAGTTTTCCGTCGCGTATACAAAACTCTTTGTATTTATTTGGGTTATTACGGATTTCGTTTAACTTGGACTCGTACCAGTTTGCGCGGGGTTTATCGGGTACATCGGCTATCGCACAGACGGGGTTCCTAGACAGTTCGTCGGCGACCTGATTTTGTTTACCGCTGCGATAAACGATGTCGTAATCATATTGCTGTAAGTCTAATGCCCACCGTGCGAGCCTGCCGGACGGCTTGCGTAACGAGTTTAGCCATTTTAAAGATTGGTGGTCCGTTATGACGGTAAAATGGTATCCTTCAAGGAATCCCTTCATTTTTTCGATGCCCCATACTACCGCGAGGCATTCTTTTTCCGTAGTTGAGTATCTAGTTTCTGCTGGATTTAATTTCCTACTCGCGTACGTAACTACCTTATGTTGGCCGTCGACTTCCTGGGTTAAAACCACGCCTAAACCAACGTCGCTCGCGTCGGTTTGTAGGGTAAATGGTAACGAAAAGTCTGGACGGGTTAAAATAAGGTCTTTCATCAAAATATTCTTTATATTTTGAAAAGCCCTTTCTTGCTCGGTCCCCCATACGAATTTTTGGTCTTTTTTCAAAAGCTGCGAAATGGGTGACATTATTTTAGCATAATCGGGTATAAACTTTCGATACCAGGAGGTCATGCCAATGAGACGGCGTACGGTTTTTACGTCTGACGGTGCTTTTAATTCCTTAATAGCCTTAATTTTGCCTTCGTTCATTTTGATGCCGTCCCTCGTAACGACGTGACCTAGGTATTCTATTTCGGGTTTACAGAACTCGCATTTTTTTCGGTTAATACGAAGCCCTGCCTCTCGGATTCTGCGGAATATTTCTTTCAGGTGAACTAGGTGTTCATTAAATGTTGAACTACACAATATAATATCATCGAGATATGCGTATGCGTATGGTTCGAGATCTGGTCCTATTACAATATCTAACAACCGCTGAAAAGTCGCACCGCTCGAATGCAACCCGAACGGCATGACGGTGAACTGGAAGAGTCCCCTGCCTGGGACGGTGAATGCGGTGGCCGGTTTACTGTCTTCGTGAAGTTTGACGTTCCAGTAACCGTTTTTTAAATCTAATTTAGAAAAGTAACACCCTTTATTTAACTTGTCTAGAGTGTCATCTATTTGCGGAAGCGGGTATGCGTCTTTTTCTGATATTTGGTTTATTTTTCTGAAGTCTATACAAAACCTATATTCGCCGTTGTCTTTTCTCGCAAGTACTATAGGCGAGCTGTACGGACTATTCGATTTCTCGACCACGCCCTCCTCTAACATTTTATCGACGTGTTCGTTAATTTTTTCTTGCATTTTAGGATTTCGCGGGTAGTATTTTTGCTTGACCGGTTCATTGTGTTTCAATTTTATTTTATGTTGTAACCAAGTATTGCCTTTCGGACTTTTTTCACATTTTTCGAATTCGGATTCTAATAAACTTTCGAGTTCTTTTTTTTGTTCTGATGTTAATTCGGTAGAACTACAAAGTTCTTTTATTTCGGACTTATTTTCTTCGGATTTTTGATTTTCGGTGTTTCGTTGTTCGAATACGATTTTTATTCCGGCTTTACTCAATATATCTACTCCGATAATTGCGTAGGCGGCGTTTGACAAAAGATAACATTGATGTCTGAACGTTCTCCCGTTTATAGTTATGTCTAAGGTTAAACTTTGTTCGACACTGACTATGGAACCGTCTGCCATCATGACTTTATGTTCGGAGTCTTTTCTGGTTATTAATTTGTCTAAACAATCTTTATATATTTCCGCGTTTATATACGAGTTTGTGGAACCGGTGTCTAATAGGGCCTTATATTTTTTTCCAAAAATTTCGATTTCGGTGAATGAGCGTTTATCTTTTCGCGAATCGATACTTATAGAACAAGTCGTACATGACTTTCCCAGAGATTCTCTCTTTTTCTGATTTTTACAACACTCGCGGCTCATTACGCCTAATTTCCCACATTTACTACAAAATATTTTCTTTTGGTTGTTACAATCTCGCGAAGAGTGACCCGTCTTTCCACAACTCCAGCAACAAGTTTCCGGATTATAATTACCTATGAACTTAGGCCTATTTACGTAACTACTGTTTAGCGAATGCCGGTGATTACCGCTACTCGTCCCGTGCTGAGACGGCGGCGATATCGTTCTTTTGTTATCAAATTGCCTACGACAGGTGTTTGATTTATTATATGACTCGTCTAACGGTACGGATACTCGCTTCCATTCATTAATCTGTTTACTTTTTTGATCTGAAATTCTTTCGAATTCGCGGGTTAAGTGAATTAATTCTTTTATGTTTTTGAATTCGGCTCGTTTTATGTAAAATTTATAATTTGGATGCATATTTTCGTAAATTCTATCTAACTGGCGGTCTTCTGATAAGTTTCCGTATCTTCTAATTAAAGTTTGTATGTTTGTAAGATACGTGATAAAACTTTCAGAGTATCTTTGTTTGCGGGCGATTATTTCTTCTAATAAATTTGACTCATAGTCTAATGGGAGATAGCATAACTTGAAATCGTCAATGAACTGTCCCCATGTTCTCCAGGTCGCGTGGTTGTTTCTGAACCATAGCAGAGCGCTGGATTTAAAGAAACGAGGTAACAATTTTAACAATGTTTCGCGGTCTACCCCATTGCTATAAATGAGTTCCTCTAACCTCTCCAAAAATTCTACTGGGTTATTATTTCCCGTGAAAATTATATCCCAATGACTGATTATTTTTGAGACGTCTTTTAATGACGTATTTAGTTTTGGACTTGTGTCCATTTCGTCTGATAAATCAGAATCTTTCGGCGGCGGCATAATGCTACTGACTATCAATTTTCTTAATTGTTCCACGGTTAAACCCTCTGTCTCTAAGCCTCTATTTTGAGCCTCTTCTACAAGTTCGGTTTTTACGAGTTTATAAATCCACGAAGTAGACATGAAACGGACGGACGGACGGAATACGGTTTATTTCTTTAACTGAACGCAAATACGACCTACTTGTGGACGTTGGCTTCGGAATACGACCTAAGCGTAGATTTAACCGTAGTTTTAACGTTGGGCGCCAAATGTAACGTGGTGTTCTTCGGGCCGGCTAGCCTGACCACCACGTTGACATTGGAATAGGGTGGTGCCTGTGCACTGACTCTATTTCCTTCGGGAAACCTAGCCAGGAGGAGCAAATTAAAGATTAATTAAAGTTATAACTGACACGAGTGTCTTTATTTAGCTTTCAAAACCCTTATAACTAGTCACTCATCCTATGCTACACGATTCGGTGGTTTGCCACCACGCGCGGGAAGAACCCTAGACTAAACGGCCTACCCGGGAGTTTGGCTGACGGTGCCAGGTACCTAGGAGACGTCCCTATAGCCCTAGCTGAGCGGATCCTACCCGAATCCTCTGAGGATGCCGCCTTAAGTCGGCGACTGGCTAGTGAAGCTAGCCTGGAACGGCACGCGGCTTAGGAGCGGGTGTAACTCGGCGACCCCGAGCAGTCCCGGTCCCAAGATCTATTGCTCTAAGCGAAGTTAAACCTGGAGAGGTTGCTCGACTTCCGCATCGAGCCACTCTCTGCCAGGTACAGCCCGGTTGGTGATCCTGATCACCAAATCTATCCAAAGAGCTAGAAAGCTAGACTATGATATACGGAATAGCGGAACGGTACGGTAAGCGAATCTACGAGAGGGAGGAACGCGGCGGGTGCGGCACTTGTCTGTCCACTCCTTTAGCCAAAGTATCAGCGTGAGAGCTTCGAGAGAAGTGCCGCCGAGCAAGAGCGAGGCGCGCTTATATAGAGCCGGACCCTAGGGGTGAGACGCGCGGGGTTGCTGGCGTCCGTTGGCCTCTTGCTGAGCGGCGGCTGCAGGGTCTCGGCGGTGGCGGTGCGGGGCGCGGGGTTGCGCGGCGCGGGGCGCTGCCGCTGAGCTCGTTGCTGGCCGGCCGGGTGTAATGCGGTGCGCGTCACAACACTATTTCACACTGTTGCACACGGTTTCACACTGTTGCACACTGTTGCACACGGTTTCATACTGTTGCACACGGTTTCACACTGTTGCACACTGTTGTTTACGCTATTGTTCATTGTTGTGCACTATTGTACATTGTTGCACACTGTTCTACATTCTTGTACCCTGCTGTACACTGTTCTACACGGTTGTACATTGTTGAATACTGTTGTTCATTGTTGTACACTATTGTACACACATGTACGTATACACACACTAATGAACACTAATGCACACTATTTTACACTGATGTGCACTGCTGTACACTGAAGGGACAATGGTTACATACGTAGGAAACAAACTCTGATTCACGTTATTTAAATGGATTTTACTTAGAAAAAAATTTCACACGACAAATGACATATAGAAGGATACAATATATAACAGCTACGACTTGAAAGAGGTTTTATGCTATACCATAAACAACATCGCCGCCTCTCTTTCAATCCCTAGGCTCTGTCGCAGCCTCTCCAGTCTTGGCCCTGGTAGACCCTTGGTCTGTAAGGACGGGGTTATTAGAAAGATGTTTTCACAAGTACAGATTTATTACGACTGACTGCAATTACATTAGCATGAATAATATATGGCTTAAAACTAGAATGACTAATAGTAGAGAGGCCGATTCGTCGAAAGTGCTTTATTTACGAAGTTCGTAGGACCGAACAGTATTATAGCGACAACTGGTACCGTTGGAATCAGTGTGGCCTACTGATGCTCAAACCACTTGTTGTCGCTTTGTAAAGTGGTGGAGTGAGTATCTATGACGTAATCAAAATGGCGGCTGAACGATTTGGTTTTTCAATATTTTCTCGAAAACCACTAAGTTTTATCCTATGTGTGTGGTATCATTTGAAAGCTATTAAAAAGACCTACAAATAACATGTATGCACTTACTGTCGTAAATATTCAATTTACGGAGCTACATTGAAAAAACTGACTTTTTTCGATAAGACTGTGTGTTAATTCTTAAAATAAGTCGAAAAGTAAGGGGTTTATCAAAAATTTGGTTATTATCTTTATTGTAGAGCGGTTCCTAAGGAATTCAAAAATGTACATGTCAAAATTATACAATAAGTATTTTTGAACCAAGAGCCAAATACAAGACGCAAGTCGTAAAAACAAAAAACGAAATCGGCAAGCTTTGTTTAGCTATAACTATACTATGTCTGTGGTATCATTTAAAAGCTACTGAAAACCTTCTGGTTTAATGCGAATTGCGTGGTCGCGTCGATCACGCAGGTTAACTGACCACATTCGCGGTCATAACATGGATGGGTTTTACTATTATTAGCACTTATCCCGAGCGTTTCCTTGATTTGTAAAGTACGTTTGAGCGTTGATGCCGGCTTTTATCACTAGATGGTAGGTTTAGCCGTGTCAGAGGCCTTATGGGTGGTTTGGAAACTTCTGACACTGGGGCTGGCCACTAGCCCATGACCTCCACCAGTTTCGACCTGGACCATTCTGTGAAGTATAGCCTAACCATGCCTTCCCGTGCTACGAGACGGAACCCGAGCTTCTGTAGTGTACATGATATAGGTACATTGTTAAAGTGAAAAACCTACAATTTAAGGATTAGTTGCTTCTTTATCCTTTCAAATGACTGCAAAAATATCATTGAGTTTATTTGTTTCACTGAATGCAAAAATAACATATACCTAGTTTATTTATTCAAATTACTGCAAAAAAACTTTAGAAGTAGGTATACGAAACCGCACTTCACGCCGCCGCACCGAGGTCAACGCACTTTACTGGCTACATCGCCACACCACAAAGTATACATAAGAGAGTGTCCGCTCAATACAAACCACTAAAATCCTAAGCATATACGTGCTTATAAACGTATACATTCAATACGTTAGACAACATAGATAATTTGAGGCCATCTATGTTCCAGCAAGTTAAAGCGCTTGAGAAACTGCCACCATCGAAACATGTTCTGGAGGTACACCTTAAAAGGGCAAATTACCAAGCATTTTGTTGGCATACTGCTGATTTGCCAATCCAGAATTTACCTAAACCCACTGATAATGGCTGGAAGTTAGAAGATAGGCAAGTACGTCCGATTACATCGTTGCAAGAGCCTATCACTCTTAAAAAATTGGAATTAATTTCTTGTAAATGCAAGACAGGATGCAGAACATCCCGTTGTGGATGTGCTGAACGAAAACAAAAATGCATGGAGGATATTTGTCATAACGGTGACCAATGTTTCAATCAGTTCAATTATATCTACCTATCTATCAGCCGAAATACGTCCACTGCTGGATAAAGCCTCCCCCAAGGATTTCCACACCGACCGGTCCTGTGCGACTCGCATCCAGCGGCTTCCTGCAACCTTTACCAGGTCGTCGGTCCACCGAGTCGGAGGCCTGCCCACACTGCGTCTTCCGGTGCGCGGTCGCCATTCGAGAACTTTACTGCCCCAACAGCCATCTGTTCTACGAGCTATTTGCCCTGCCCATTGCCACTTAAATCTAGCGATTCTGAGAGCTATGTCGGTAACTTTAGTTCTCCTACGTATTTCCTAATTTCTGATTCGATCACGTAGGGAAACACCAAGCATAGCACGCTCCATCGCCCTTTGGGTGACTTTGAGCCTTCTTATGAGGCCCATAGTAAGCAACCATGTCTCGGATCCATATGTCATCACTGGCAACACACACTGGTCAAAGACTTTAGTCTTGAGACACTGCGGTATTTTGGACGTGAAGATATTGCGAAGCTTCCCGAGTGCTGCCCAGCCGAGTTGGATTCGACGATTGATCTCTTTCTCGAAGTTGGACCTACCTAACTGGACTGTTTGTCCCAGATATACATACTCGTCAACAACTTCGAGTGTAGAGTCTCCAACCTTCAGAGGAGTGGGTGCAACACGGACGTTTGACATGATTTTTGTCTTATCCATGTTCATTTTAAGACCCACTTGTTGGGAGACTCTACTGAGTCCTTCGAGCATTACGCCTAGGTCCTCCAAGGTCTCAGCTATGATCACGATATCGTCAGCAAATCGAAGGTGAGTGATGTACTCGATATTGATGTTAAAGCCGAGTCCTCTCCAGTCCAGAAGCTTGAAAACGTCTTCCAGTGCAGCGGCGAACAGTTTTGGAGATATAACGTCTCCCTGTCTCACCCCACGCTGCAGCCGGATAGGTTTCGAATTCTGATCCTGGAGGTGGACCGACATGGTGGCGTTTTCATACAAATACTTCAACACTTCGATGTATCGATAATCAATTTGGCACCGTTGGAGAGACTGCAACACAGCCCAGATCTCGATCGAATCAAAGGCTTTCTCATAGTCCACAAACGCCAAGCATAGTGGCCGATTATTCTCTTCGGTCTTCTGTATAATCTGCCGCAGCGTATGTTTGTGGTCTATGGTACTGAAGCCTTTTCGGAAACCGGCTTGTTCGGGAGGCTGGAAGTCGTCAAACCTGCGTGCGAGACGATTCGTAATGACTCTCGAAAACAGCTTGTAGAAATGGCTCAGGAGTAAGATGGGTCTGTAGTTCTTCAGCAGAGTCTTATCACTCTTCTTGTAGAAGAGCACCACCACACTCCTGTAGGCGTTCGTCCCTCGAGCATGACGGAATTGAATAGCTTCTGAAGAGCTATAAGTACCGGTTCTCCACCTGCTTTCAGAAGCTCAGCCGTAATTCCATCATCACTGGTGCCTTGTTGTTCTTAAGCTGTTTGAGAGCTAGTCTAATCTCGCACAGGCTGACGTCTGGGATATCTTCGGTATAGTGTCGGGTCAATCCGGCTCTCGGGTCTTCAGCCAGATTGCTGACAGGTAAGAGTGTAGTCGTGTATAATTGTCCGTAGAACTTCTCAACCTCTTCCAACAGCTCGGGCCAGTGGCGTAGCAAGGTGTAATCTAGGCGTGGGCGAAGTCACACAGCGAGGCCCCCCATCTTTCAGAAATTTTACATAGATATTATAAGATGGTCGTCACTTCACTTCACGGGGTTATTTCCACTACCTACCTAACTGAAATGTATTTTACTGACCGATAGTGTCGAATGTATTTTATTAGGTACCTACGCAAAAAAAAAATTTTTTCACTTCCTTCCATCAAGCTCGATATTGACTGGTAAAGACAAACTGAATGAAAAACGTACAAAAAATTAATTGAGAATAAATAGCAGCTCGGGTAGGAATCTGCGGGAATGTATTAGGTACTTACCTATGAAATTGCCATTTCAGTTTTGAAAGTTCAACAGAATAATATTACCCCAAAAATGAATTCACTTCCATCAAAATAGTCTCTCAAGTAAAAACTGACTGAGTAGGGTTGCATTAAATACTGTATTGGCGTTTTCTTAGAGGTCAATTGGGTCATTTTTTTTTACCAAAAAAAAAATCGAAATTATCTGAAAATCGTGAAATATTATGCGCAATATGTTCAAAAATACATATGGTAACGAATAACACGCTGGGATAAGTGTAGCCTTCAAAAATAAAAAAGTAAGTATTTTTGTAACGAAAAAATGGCGATTTTCGATGACAAAAAAATCCATTTTCATACTTTCTACACCACTGTGCTCTCAAAATATTCAGACAACGTGCATTTAGCAAGCATTATTTTATTTCTAAATGTCCAATGGTACTTTGTAACTAGTTAGTTGTTTTAAAACCTTAATTATTTTATATTAATTTTATCTTTTAACTTTTTTAACTAATCGGCAATTTCATAGGTAAGCACCTAATATTAGAAAATATTAATCAAAACATATGTTTAGAGTATTTTATTTTATAAAATTTTACAAAAATAAGGCCTTTCGGGTCTTTGCTTTACTGAAGGATAATAATAACGATTTATAGTCGATTTTATAAGCCAACTCTGCTTCGTTGATAATACTGCTAAAGCAGAGAGGCGCTCCTGCGTCATGTTATTCCTCAAATGGTTTTTAATGATTTTTAATTTGGAAAAGCTTCTTTCTGCTGAAACTGTACTTACAGGCATAGTCAACATAATTCTAATAGCAATATAAACATTGGAGTAAATGTCTTGTAACCCATTTTGAATTAATATTCCATCAGATGGTTCGCGTCTTTAATTGAATCAGATATACTGGGCAAAAACGGTCGTATCTCTTGATTGCGTTGGCATAGAAGTTTGATTTTTTCACAGCTTCAAGGGATTGCAGGCTTGAGTATTTGATATAAATTTCAACATGATACGTATACGCGTTCCTGAGAAAAAGGGTCTTGAGTCTTGACAGACAGACAGACGGACCGACAACTAGGTATACTCAGATCAGCACTAAAAGGGGCCTCGCGCGGAGGTAATTTTAATATTATATCGTAAATAGGGCCAATTTGAAAAGGCGTGTTAATTACGGTACTTTCGTATTATTCGATACATATTATTGGTCGTGGAAACTCAAAGGGATTCTGAGGAAAAAGCTGGAAACTGTATTTATGGAATGGCTTAAGGTATTAAGATGAAACCTTCACTCTTACAGTAGGTGGTATTTGATATTAGCCAGAACATATGAACTTTTGTAAAAACCCTACTTCTACGCGTACAATGTCGCGGGCACCAGCTAGTTTTAATATTAAATCATTTCCACTTATTAGCTTTTTAGAATTCTGCGGTTTATTGGTTGATTTCGTTGAATATATTTTATGTTGTTACAGTATTTTTTTGCTACGGTTACTTAGCAATACTAAAAATATTACATCTCGCGCCAGGCCCCGTTCTGATAGCCATCGCGGTTGTTTTGGTTGAGTATAGGTTGTCACAGTTACTTTTAGCTACACTTAATACTCACAGGGGCCTAGCGCGATGCCATTTGTAATGTGAAAATATTACCCCTTTTTAAATAAAACTGAACGATTGGATTTTAATTTTTTTTTTGTTTTTCACTTGATTCTATAGAAATTTTCAACTATTACTTGTAGCCCATCAAGCACTAAAAAGGGGCCTCGGGCGCGGCCAATTTAATGTAAAAATATGACACCCTTACGTTATCACTTTAGGTAGGGGGCCTCGCGCGAGGCCCCCCTGAGCGCGAGGCCGTGGGCGAGGGCCCACTTCGCCCACGCCTTGCTACGCTACTGGCTCGGGCTTGGACGATACGACTCTGCCATCCTCGGTCTTCAGCTTTGTCAGTTGGCTTTGACCAGCAGACAGACCCCTTGCGAATACTTTTGACCCTTTATTGCGCTCGATAGCCTCTTTAATACGATTGGTATCAAATTGGCGTATATCGCGGGTCAAGGACTTGGAGATCTGTTTGTTAAGTCGACGATACTGACAAGCATCTTCAGAGGATTTCAGAATCAGGCTTCGTCTTTTCTCCATGAGCTTGCTGGTGAGGTCCGAGATACGAGATGTTCTTTTTAAACGGCTGGCTTTGAAGGCCTTATTCCCAGCCGTTTGGACAATTTCCATGAACCTGTCGTTATAATTGTCCACATTTTTGCATTCTCCTAGGCATTCGAAGCAGTTGTGCAACTAGAGTTGAAAGCTTTCGGGGTTTTGGAGTTGGATAGGCGCTGGTCAGAGCGTGGACTTCACAAGTCGACATCTTTCTAGCTTTGTTTTTAGATTCAATGTGCCTCTTACCATTCGGTGATCGCTTCCTGTCTTCAGCGAGTTGATCACAGAGACATCATTGAATATTTGCCTTTTTGTCGACAAGATGAAGTCATTCTCATTTTTTACTACGCCATTGGGATGCAGCCATGTCCACATGCGCTGTTTTGGCTTTTTGAAGAAAGAGTTCATCATGAAGAGGCCCTCCTTCTCCATAAAGCCGGCCAGCAGCTTACCCCGCACATTCCTCTCTCAGTATCCAGTTCAATTACACTGAAGAAAATCTAGATTTGCTGTAAAGTAGGATGTATAGTTTTATTAGTTAATTATAACCTACTTAATATTTGATTTTATCTGTCAAAACGTTATCCATATAATAACTTAAGTATGTTAAGTGTTAGAAAAAAAAATATGATAGTTCTTCTTAATGTATAAATACAAATCTGCCTTTTTTAACAAAGTATACCCGTATAATACAGTAATTGACGGCTTGTTTGTAGTAACTGGTTTTTTTTTTTTTCAATAGATAATCAATAAAATCCGACAGTGGTAAAATAGAATAGAATAGTTATAATTTTGTGATAAACGTTCAAATGTGCTTTGCGATTCACGGAAACGCCCGAGCTAAATGCCACTACTATGCTACAAACCCATCCTGGCTATGACCTTGAATATGGTTAGTTAACCTACTTGATCGATGTGACCATGCAATCAGTATTAAACCAGAAGGTTTTAGTAGCTTTTAAATGATACCACAGACATAGTATAGTTATAGCTAAACAGAGCTTGCCGATTTCGTATTTTGTTTTTACGACTTGCGTCTTGTTATTGGCTCTTGGTTCAAAAATACTTATTGTATAACTTTGAAATGTACATTTTTGAATTCCTTAGTAACCGCTCTACAAAAAAAATAATAACCAAATTTTTGATAAACCCCTTACTTTTCGACTTATATTAAGAATTAACACACAGTCTTATCGAAAAAAGTCAGTTTTTTCAATGTAGCTCCGTAAATAGAATATTTACGACAGTAAGTGCATACATGTTATTTGTAGGTCTTTTCAATAGCTTTCAAATGATATAACACACATAGGATAAAACTTAGTGGTTCTCGAGAAAATATTGAAAAACCAAACCGTTCAGCCGCCATCTTGATTACGTCATAGATACTCACTCCACCACTTTAGAAAGCGACAACAAGTGGTTTGATAATCAGTAGACCACGCTGATTCCAACGGTACCAGTTGTCGCTATAATACTGCTCGGTCCTACGAAAATTGCCGTTTTTCCAATTGGCCTCTCTACTATAACTACTCTACAGTACACCATCCATCCCAAAAAAAAATAAAAAAAATACAAATACGTTTGTTTTTTTTTATCATTACCTACGACTGAGTACATACATTTTTAGAGGAATACATGTATAATAAAATGAGTTAAAACGAGTACGTTATACCAGGTTATACAATTCAACATCCTAACATCTAAATAGCTTTGTCCTGTTTTTATGAACAGTTTCCAATTTATTATTTTTAATTATCTGAACATTTGGAGAGATATCTTGTACTACCTTATAAGGACCATTATAAACATTCTGTAATTTATTTCCAACTTCATTTTTCACAAAATTAGGTCATCTGGTTTGTAAGTAGCTGGATTAATTTTTTGGTCATATTTACTTTTTCTTATCTGTTTTGACAATAGTAGGTTATTTCTGGCTTCTTCTTGTGATTTTTGCAATCGATACTTTAATAATAAGGGATAGTTTTCACAATTGTACAGAGGTTCTCCAGTTTTTAATAAATTACTCGGCAAGTTACAGGTTTTACCAAAGACAAGCTCAAACGGCGTGAACTTAGTTGATGTGTGTACACTAGTGTTGTAAGCGAAATACCAGAAAGGTAGCCAGGTACTCCAAGTTCTGGCTTCGTTATTAGTTTGAATGCGAAGATAGGAATTCAAATGTTTATGAGTATTTTCCAGAGAACCTATTGACTCATGGTGGTAAGCGGTTGAAGTTAATTGGTTGATATTAAGTAGTTTGCAAACCTCACTCATTGTTGATGATATAAATTCAGACCCTTTATCAGATGCAATATCCCTTGGAATACCAAACCTTAACACAAAATGCTCAACAAAAGCCCTTGCTACACTTACAGTATCCTTATTTTCTAATGGGTACGCTTCCACGAACTTGGTAAGTTCGCATTGGATAGTTAATATATATGACTTATTAAAATAATCCTTATCTAATGGTCCTACAATATCTAAAAATATTTTCTCAAAAGCACCTTGGGCAGTTGACGTATACCATGGGTTCTTTCGTGTGCACCGAATGTTTTTGTTTTTGGCACTTTTCACATTTATTTACAAATATAGTGACGTCACGTTCCATACCAGGCCAAAAGTAATATCTTTTTATATTATTAATCATGCGTCTAATGCCAGCATGTCCACTCGTTGGCAAGAGATGGAAGTCATTTATGATAACGCGTTTATCATCTTTATTTACTATTCTTTTGATTCCCTTCAAAAGACATATTCTGGGTCCGGACCAGTTTTTATTGTTATTTATTATTTTGGTTAACCATTTAATATATTCATTTACACTAGTGTTTTTAATTATGTATATTTCTTTTATCCCTAATTTGGCACTAAATTGCTCCAGTTCCCTCATATAGGCGTCTCGCGTCATATATGATCGAAAATCTGTGCAAGTATATATAATCATGTCCTCGGATTTATACACAAACAAACTACTCTGTTCAGACACGTCTCTTAATTCTTGTATTCTTTTTTTCGACACACAAATTAATTCAACTGAATCCACTGGTTTTCTAAGCATTTCCACAACATTCGGGTGATCAGTCCGACTGTTAGTGGGAATGTTAGCAATAGGGGGATTCGCACTTCGCTCTTCTTCCAACCTTTTTCTTTGTCCTCGCGTCATTACATTTATAACTTTCTCATTCATCTCTTTCAAATCCTGTGAAGATATAATCACTCTTGATAATGCGTCTGCAGCCACATTATCACCACCTTTAATATACTCAATGACAAAGTCATATTCTTCCAACGCAATCCTAAACATAATTAATCTTAACTAGATGGATTATTCATATTATACAAATATACTAGTGGGCGATGATCCGTAAATATTCTAAACTTTTTCCCGTACAAATAAGGACGAAAATATTTTACTGACCAGACAACCGCAAGCATCTCTTTTTCTACTGTCGGGTAATTTAACTCCGCTTTGTTTAAACCTCGGCTTGCATATGCCACTGGTCGATCATCCTTATTGCACAATACCGATCCTATAGCTAAGCCCGATGCATCAGTATATAA
This sequence comes from Coleophora deauratella, assembly GCA_958295455.1. Classification (NCBI taxonomy): domain Eukaryota; kingdom Metazoa; phylum Arthropoda; class Insecta; order Lepidoptera; family Coleophoridae; genus Coleophora; species Coleophora deauratella. The sequence goes on along the minus strand of OY282391.1, from coordinate 12,073,287 downwards.
GTGGAACTCATTTTCTTCGGAACAATCGGGGTATTGTAGTATGGGGGGGCTCGCTAACTTTTTTTTTTCAATTTTTGGAATGCTTTTTGACATTCATCTGACCAAGTAAATGGAACATTTTTACGGCTTAATTTATTCAAAGGAATTACAATTTCACCAAAATTTGGAATAAAACGGCGGTAATAATTTGCGAAAGCGACGAAGCGCTTCACTTCGTCACTAGATTTTGGAACCGGGTACTCTTTAAGAACTCTAATTTTTTCAGGGTCAGGTTGTACACCATCCGAACTCACAACGTGACCGAGATAAAGCAACTCTTTTTTAAGAAATTGACACTTTCTGGGATTTAATTTTAGATTAACTTTTCGTAAACGAGTAAAGACATCTACTAAATTTTTATTATGGATCTCAAGGTTTCTCCCAAAAATAACTAAATCGTCCAAATATACGAAACACTTTTCGTAATTTAAACCTGATAGTGCTACTGTCATTGCCCTTGAAAACGCGCTGGGACTTGTTTTTAGACCCATCGGCATGTGTTTCATCTGATATTGCTTATCAAAAGTGAAAGCAGTGCATTTTCTGCTTGTTGGATCTAAACAAATTTGATAATATCCATTTTGTAAATCTAAATGACTGAAGTAAACGGCACCAGAGAGAGAGTCTAAAATATCTATTATAGGTACTTGGCAAGGGAAAGCGGTCATTACAAATTTTTTCATTTAATTTTCGATAGTCAATTACGAGTCTAAACTTCTTTTCCCCTTTTTCACTCTTTTTAGGCACCAAAAGAATTGGGCTAGACCATTCGCTTTGAGATTCCTCAATGACGTCATCATTTTTTGTATTTGCCGTTTTATCTCAGATGTTTGGAATTTCGGAAGTCTGTACTGTTTTGTATAAACTGAACTGGTGTTTGGTTTTAAATTAATAGACTGTTCATAAATATTTGTGGTAGTTAACTTGTCCCCTTCCAAATGAAAAATGTCTAAAAATTTTGCGCATATTTTTTTTATTTCGCATCTTTCCTCTAAGCTTAAATCCTGTAAATTTAGTGCGCTGAACAACTTTTTTCTCTATCATCTTTTTTTTCATTCTGACCAAAAGAAAGAATATTATATTTGTTGAGTTCTTCAATTTCCTGATTAAAAAAACTTAAACAAACTTCATGTTCCCGCGTATTTAAAATCTGGATGGGAATTTTCCCGTTTTGTGGTGTTGCTATGGAGCCAGCAAGAAAAACAACTTCACACAACTCTTTCGGAAAAATCACACAATCATCTGTCATACAGGTTGATACAAAATGTATCGATTCCGATCTGGGCGGTAAACATATGTACTTGTTACCTATTTGACCTGTTACCAAAGGCAAAGTTATTTCTTCATCATAATGAGTCAATTTTAAAGTATTCAATTCTAAATTTATTGTACTTCTATATTTAGACAGAAAAATCTAGTCCAAGAATTCCATCACTTGAACAACACAAGTCATCAAACACATGAAATTTGTGTTCAAATGCCTTCCCATTTAAAGTCAGTGTAAGATAAACAAATCCAATCGAACAAAGTTCACCACACACTCCATTTACTCGAACCTGCCCTTTATGGTATGGAATGTTACTCTGTATCAATTTCTCGTACTTGATTGCACTGAGTGACGCTCCTGTATCTACCAACCATTTACAAGTTTTGTTACCAAGGCACAACTGAACTGAATTATAGTTATTATAGTGACATATGTTGGCATGGTTATTATCGTTACGAGTTTCTTTAGTCTCGAAAAAACTGAATTGGTTGCTGAGCTTGTTCACAATTGTGTGACGGTTTGGATTCCGAAATAGGGTTCAAAGACTCATTCATGTAATGAATCTGTGAATTTTTGTTACTAAAATGTCCACGGTTACTGTAGTTATTCCTAAAAACTCTGTTTTGGTACCCACCGCGAACTTGGTATTGCCTCGGCGGAGGCGGGCGCGGACGGCCACGCGTAGGGTGACCACGCGTACTGATATAGCCACGACCTCGACTGCGGTGATTGTGGTAGCTGAAAGACCTATTATAATAGTTTTTACCTTGCTCCATTTTCATGAGTGTTCCTTCAAGCATTGATATCTCCTCGTCTTTTGCTCCGCTTATTGCATCCTTCAGGCTATCATAATTCCTAGCGGAAATAATTGTGCTGAGGTGACCATTCCTCAATCCACTCGCAAATTGCTTTATTGCCATTTTTTCATTTAACGGCTTCAAAACATCGTATTTTTTGGCATCCCCGTCTGATTGAGAAATAGTCAACTCGACAAATAAGTTTTCAATATGCTTACCATACTCTTCCAAACTCTTCTGATGTTGCGAAGCACGCAGTAACTGCTGCTGTAAAGCTGTGAAAGACTTTTTCACTAACAAATGTTTTTTCATATCATCAACAAGGAGTGCAACAGAGTGATAATTTTGAGCTAGTCGGAGTTTAGCACTTTCAGAGAGTCTTGTTTTTAACACAAAATTTATGAGTAATGGCTTTGATTTTGATTCCAACATAGAGTCGTACATTTCAATAGCAGAAATTAATTGTTTAGTGACCTTCTCTTTATCATTCATTAAAGGAAGTAAGGACACAGCCGTTTTTAAGTCAAACGTCTCCATTTTTTCTATATCTTTGTTGTCACTTTCGGAACTACTAGAACTACTGAACTCACTAGGTACTTGTCAAATTACACAATAATTCAATTTCTTTATAAATTGTATTTGCATTCTCACTTAATTTATTAATAATTCCTAAATCCTCTGACTTATATTCCTTAGATTTCTTATTTATTTCTATGAGTTCTTGTGTAAAACAATTTAATAATGTTGTTGCCTCTTGCAATTTATTTTTGCATAAATCGACCTTTTTTCTTCTTCTTTTAGGTCCGATTTTAACTAAATACGCTCTTATATTTGTTAACTTCACATAAATGTCTTCTAAGATACTGGCCATTAATAATAAAATATAACATAGGAAATTAATATATCAAATACATACCCATATATACAAGTAGGTTTTTACTTAAAGTCCATAATATTATCCATTTTTCAACGCACTTTGTTCGCAGTTTATTATATTTGTTTTTATTAACACGAATGATTACACTTCACTTTTGATTTGTTTGCCGTACTTACACACGCACAATTTATTTGCCACTGTTAGCGGAACGCATCTCGACCCTCGCGCCTCTGTCGGACTCGAACGGCTCCCGGCGCCAACCAAAGGACCTCCTCAATGCAGCTCGATTGATTTCTTGTCTCATCCAGTTTTTGTGACACTTTCTGTATGCCCAGTTTATACCGATAAACGCTGCTACCGCCATCAAAAATATGATCACACCCAGCAGAACATTGGTTGTAGAAATGTGGTTCTGAAGTTGCTCCACTGAAGCTGAATTTCCTGCCCCGTTTTGGGCAATGACCACGTCCTCCTTTTCTACTTTTGATTGACACATGTTAATTTTGCTTTTTATGACAAAATTTTGATGAATTCTAAACACTGAGCACAATTTAAAACAGTTCAAAGTTCATTATCACTTCATTAAGCAAGTACGCGATGCCTTAAAAGGCGCGTGCTCGTCACCGGACACCTTCATAGCGTCCGAACTGGCAGCGGTCGCCATGTAAGGACGGGGTTAATAGAAAGATGTTTTCACAAGTACAGATTTATTACGACTGACTGCAATTACATTAGCATGAATAATATATGGCTTAAAACTAGAATGACTAACTACTCTACAGTACAGGTCAACAGGTCCGCCAGCATGTCCTCCGTCCGATTCTCATTCCACATTCTCGCATAAAATGCACCCTCAGATCAATATGTTTTGTTCTTTTGCTGGGGATTTCATTTTTGTATATGGCTATCGCCGCCTGGCTATCACTGTACAAAATTATTCCTTCTTGTTTCTTTTCCGCTATATGATTTAGCAGTCTTTTTAAATGTATAGCTTCTTTCGCCGCCTCGGTTACGGCTAAATACTCCGCTTCTGCCGTAGACATAGCCGTCGACTGCTGTTTCTTCGATTCCCAGCTAATACAGCCGTTAGCGAATAGGAAACAATATACTGAATATGATTTTCGGTCTACTGTGCATGAAGCCCAGTCCGAATCAACCATACCATAGAACTCTTCATTAGTTTTTCTGTACGTGATTCCCATTGTGTTTGACCCTTTTAAATATCTCAAGACGCGCTTCACTGCTTTGACATGCTCCGTTCCAGGAACTGTAAATTGTGACAAGTAACTTACTGAATACATTATGTCTGGGCGTGTAGCAACTGCCAAGAACATCAAACTTCCTATTAAATTTTTATATGGAAAATCCACGTCAGTTCTTTCTAATTTTTCTAACTTTAGGCCAGGTTCTATAGGAGTTTTCACTGGTTTGCAATCTTCCATGCTATACTGTTTTAATACTTTCGCAACATATTTTGACTGACCTATTTTCACTCCATTCGAAATTTCTTCTATTTCTAGACCAAGTAATTCTTTCGGTTTTCCCAAATCTTTTATTTCAAATTTTGTTTTCAGCATATCTTTTACCTCCTTTAGGATTTCTTCATTTGAGTATGCCAATAACAAAACGTCTACATATACGGTAAGTATAACTTTTTCTTTTCCTTTTTCTAGTAGATATACGCATTGATCAGCGTCTGATGGGACAAAACTCAAGCTTTGTAATTCACTGTCCAGTATAATAAACCATTGCCGACCAGACTGTTTTAACCCATACAGTGATCGTTTCAATTCGCAAACTTTATCTTTTTTTATTCTGGTACAGCTTTCGAGCATTTTTCGTACATTTTCAAGGACAGTATCATCTTCTTCTTCAGCCATTATATCCATTATATATTTTTCAAGGTAATCTGGCTTCTTCATGAAGATTGCTTCATTCAAATCTCCATTTAGATAGGCGGTTGTTACGTCCATCTGCCATAATTTCAGGTTTTCCTCTACTGATAGGGCTATGGTAGTTCTTATGGAACTAAATCGGGTGGTAGGCGCATATGTTTGATCATAATCAATACCAGGACGTTGGGAGAAACCACGTGCAACTAATCTTGCCTTTCTTTTGCTTCCTCGTTCTGTAATAATCCAGGTACCGCTTTTAATATGGGCTCTGATCTCATCTTTGATTGCGTCATGCCACTCTTCATCGTTCTCACTAGCGTTCAAAGCAACACCATCTTCTTCTTCTTCATCTTCATACGTTTCTTCCGTTGACACATAATCTTTTATCCAGACTGGAGGCTGGCGCGTTCTCCGTGACCTTGCTTCAGTTTCTACATGATCTGTGTCTTGACTTGTTGAAGGAGTTGGCTCAATAGGAGTTTGGATCGGTTTGCTATGAAATTCGACGTAATTTTCATCTATTTCTCCTTGTTCTTCAGATTTCTTTTCTTTCTTTTTCTTATTTTTGGACTTTGATTTATTTTTCTTCGTCATATCATTTTCTTTTACAGGTTCTTCTTTCAGTTTTTGAGGTTCTAGGTCAGATTCTTGTGTTTCTTCGACGAGATCTTCATAGTTAGCATCGGAAATATTTATATATGCCATCTTCTGAAGAATTCGAACATCTCGGCTTACTGACACTGATTCTTCCTCAGGAATGAAGACTCTGAAACCCTTTGCGTTTTGTGCATATCCTACAATCACGCCCTCTTTGGTTTTTTCTGATAATTTTCCCTTTCTTTTCTTTTTCAGGATGAAGCCTTTATGGCCAAAAACATGCAGATGATTTGCTGATGGTGTCCAGCCAGTCCATTTTCTGTATGGTGTTTCACCGTTCAGGGCTTTTGCGGGCGTCCGATTAATAAGATAATTCGCAGTGAAGACTGCTTCAGCCCAAAGCTTCTTTGGAACTGACGAATCTATCATCAAGCATCTAGCTTTTTCCATGAGTGACCTATTTTTCCTCTCACTTATCCCATTCTGTTGTGGGGTGTACGGCGTTGTTAGCCTTCTTTGTATGCCTTCATTTTTCAGATATTCATCAAATTCTTTATTTAGATATTCTTTTCCGTTATCAGTTTGTAGGAACTTTACTTTTTTTCCTGTAAATATCTCAACTTTCTTTTTATATTCTTTAAAATTCTCGAACACTTCGCTCTTTTGTTTCATAAAGTAGAGACAACAGTAGCGTGTATAATCGTCAATGAATGTGACGTAGTATCTCGAACCAGCCAGCGACTCGACTTCAAAAGGTCCACATACATCGCTGTGAATTATTTCGAGAGGTTCGTTCGTGTTTATTCCTTCGTATCTTTGGAATGGCAGTCGTGTCATTTTTGCTTTGATACAAGTTTCACACTCTATGTCTTCAACATCCAACTGAACACCTCGCATTAATTCATTGTTAACTATTTTCTTTAAATCTTTTTCATTTATGTGTCCAAGTTTCTTATGCCATTGCATGGTCTTTTTCTTTCTGCAGCTATGTTTGCGTTGCCTTTAATTTCTTTGAAATAAAGATAGTAGAGACCGTTGTTCCTTTTTGCAGTTAGCAATGTCTTTCCGTTTTCCATAACGTAAGCTTTATCTTTTTCAAAAATTACCTTAAATCCGTTATCTGTTATCTTTCCTACTGACAAAAGGTTCATTGCTAGATGTGGCACGTACAAAGTTTCTTTCAGATTGTATTCGTGTTCATTTGAGTTGACAAAGGAAGAAGTGATGGGAAAAGGTACTGTACCTTTTCCCATCACTTCTGTGGTATGGTTCGTTGACGCCAACTTCAACGTGCCTTGGTCTCTTTTCATGTTTACAAACTTTGACTCTTCTCCACTCATATGGGATGTGCATCCACTATCCAAGCACCATTCATTCTCTTCGGTTGCTATCAGACTGGTGAAGATGTTAAAGTTCCTTTGTGACTCATCCTGCTTTGCTTTATTCGGATACCTGTTGTGTTTAGGTTTGCTCCAGCAGGACTCGGTATTGTGGCCTTTCTTTTTACACTTTTTACAACATTTTGTGTTTTTCTTTGAATAGAACGCACCTTCGCCTTCACTATCTTCACGTCTCAGTATCTTTATTCTTTCGAGCCTCATTTTCCTCCAGGATTTAAATTTTTAGCTCATTTGGACTAGGTAGCTTATCTCTGGATTCCATGGCAATGCGAAATTTCTCAAAACTCGCTGGTAATCCATATAGCATCATTATACTCAGCAGCTCTGGGTGTATCTTAATGTCCATATCGGCAAGTTTTTCAACGATGTCCATGAAGTTATTCAAGTGGTCTCTGATATCCTCATTTGGACCAAGCTTCTTTAGTACCAACTGTTTAAGTAGCGTAGTTTTTCTTGCGGGACCTGAGCTTTGATAAGTATCTTTCAGCTTGTCCCACAATTCCTTTGAGGTTTTGCATGATTTTACCTGCTTTAATTCAGATGGCGAAATCAGCAAAAATAGTTCCGATCGGGCGAGCAAATCTTGATGCGCAAAATCAGTTGCTTCGTCGGACGAGACCTTTTCTCCATTGACGTAGGGCCACGGCCGGACTTTATAAGCATAGCCTGCGCTTGTATCACCTATGTATCATAGTTGTCCCGTTTCAATGGGTCAATTCTATAAGTATTTCCAGTCAATATTCCGACATCTTGTTTTTTTTTTCGTAACAAAATTTTTGTCATTTATTTGAAATTATTTTCACATCCCGGAATCTGGTAAATTTTCTGTACACAACCACGCTCTGCTACCAATTGAAGGGACAATGGTTACATACGTAGGAAACAAACTCTGATTCACGTTATTTAAATGGATTTTACTTAGAAAAAGATTTCACACGACAAATGACATATAGAAGGATACAATATATTACAGCTACGACTTGAAAGAGGTTTTATGCTTTACCACAGACCAACATACACTAATGTACACTATTGTACACTTATGTACGTGTGTACATTCAGCCGGTTCCCATAGTACCGGTACCTTATCAAAGTCAATGGTACCGGTTCTCAAAAGTACCGGTATTTCAAGCCCTGGGTATGCCACACTGCTACAAACGGCGCGCGGGAGTGTTGCGGGGTGCGTGGCGCGGGCGATTTACGATATGACCCTTGTTACAAACAAAAACAAGAAGTATCCGAGTCAAAAACATACATATATACATACACGTTCGAATACTGAATGAACGTATGACAAAAATTGACGCTTCGGACGAAATTCGGACGAAAATCGTCCGATGGTTCGAATTCGAAATCCGTGCCTTCGTCGTGCACCGCAGTTTCGGACGAAATTCGGACGAAAACCGTCCGTTGTTGCGAAACGCTGTCGCATGCGAATTTCGTCGCTTGGGACTCCCGTCCGATTTTCGGACCAGTGTGTTTTCCGTCTTAACGATTGCCGTCTAGTGATAGAAACCGGCACCATGCGAAGCACGGAAATGGTCAAGATAAATGCCGATCTAGATTATAACCGTGTCTATAGTCAGTTAACCTGTGTGATCGACATGACCACGCAATCCGTACTAAGCCATGGCCGCTTCATTTGGACATAGTTAATCAGAAAATCAAAATTAACCAAATTAACGATTAATGATTAAGATTAATAATCTTAATCATTATGATCTTAATCATTAATTATTATGATTAATTAATCTTAATCATATTTTTTGATTATGATTTTTAATCATTAATTTTTAATCGTTAATCAGATTAACTTTGGGCCAACACTGATTACTACAACATTTTAATGAAAATAATCTTCTGCATAAACAACAGTTTGGTTTCACAAAAGGTCGATCTACAACCGATGCGGGAGTATCTCTTATTCGTAACATGGGTGTGCCCCAGGGATCTATATTAGGCACTTTTCTTTTTCTTACATATATAAATGACTTGCTATATATGGTGCAAAATTTGTCAAACATTGTGTTGTTTGCTGATGATACTTTTCTTATTTTTAAGATTGACAGGAAAGATAGCAAAATTGACGAAGTAAACAACACTCTTTCAGAGATTCTAAAGTGGTTCACTGTTAACAATCTACTCTTAAATGCAAAAAAAAACAAAATGCATAAAATTCTCATTACCAAATGTAAAGAAAATTGAAAACAGTGTAATTGTAGATAATAATGTATTGGACTTTGTAAATAAGACCGTTTTTTTAGGTATAACTTTAGATGCTACACTGCAATGGGGCCCACACATAGAAACCTTAACGGGACGGCTTAGTTCAGCTGCATATGCTGTTAAAAAAATAAGACAGTTTACAGATGTAGGTACTGCGAGACTAGTTTATTTTAGTTATTTTCACAGTATAATGTCTTACGGAATGTTAATCTGGGGACATGCGGCTGATATTGAAACGATTTTCATTTTGCAAAAAAGGGCAATTCGCGCAATCTACCAGATGCGATCCCGCGAGTCGTTGAGGAATCTATCTATTTCGGTGGCCCGACGACCTGGTGAAGGTTGCGGGAAGCCGCTGGATGCGAGCCGCACAGGACCGGTCAGTGTGGAAATCCTTGGGGGAGGCCTTTGTCCAGCAGTGGACGTCTTTCGTTGAGGAATATGTTTAAAGAAATTAATATTCTCACTGTTGCTAGTCAATTCATATACGAAAATATCATGTATGTACGTAAAAATTTGCACTTGTTTTATAAAAACAGTGATAGACACAATTTTAATCTAAGAAATATTAATAACATAGATGATGCCTATTCGAGACTGAGTAAAGTTAAGAAGTTAATTATGGGGCAGTGTGTAAAATTCTATAACAAAATACCCGAAAATGTGACTAGTTTGCCAGAAAACAAATTAAAATTGCATGTGAAAAATTGTTTATGCTCTAAAGGGTATTACAAAATACTAGATTATGTAAATGACAATGATATATGGACATGTATAGATCCTCCAGCTCACAATTTTATTGTTGACATGAATTGTAATAGAATTTAAGATTTTATTTAAAAAATGAGTTGAAGCGAGTTTCTTTTGGGCTCGACGTTTCTTCTCGCTTCGCAAACACTTCCCGAAACGTTGAGTGTACAAGTCCCGCGTGGTAGGGACTTTGTACTAGGTAGAAAAAAATTATTGAAGATTTAAAAGCATGTGTAAAGCATCTACTTAAATAAAAAACATTTTGAGTTTGAAGCTTTTAACTTTTAAAACTTAAAATTAAACAAATAAAATCTCAAAAAAATTGGGAAATTTTCTTGCCGGATTTAAACATTGTTTATGCTCTAAAGGGTATTACAAAATACTAGATTATGTAAATGACAATGATATATGGACATGTATAGATCCTCCAGCTCACAATTTTATTGTTGACATGAATTGTAATAGAATTTAAGATTTTATTTAAAAAATGAGTTGAAGCGAGTTTCTTTTGGGCTCGACGTTTCTTCTCGCTTCGCAAACACTTCCCGAAACGTTGAGTGTACAAGTCCCGCGTGGTAGGGACTTTGTACTAGGTAGAAAAAAATTATTGACGATTTAAAAGCATGTGTAAAGCATCTACTTAAATAAACATTTTGAGTTTGAGTTTGAAGCTTTTAACTTTTAAAACTTAAAATTAAACAAATAAAATCTCAAAAAAATTGTCTTTTTGGGAAATTTTCTTGCCGGATTTAAACAGAATGTAACATAATTGGTGTAGGACCCATTATCTGGGGATTCTACTCATCGAATTGAACAACTTTTGTTCTACCACTTTGTTCAAATCGCAAAAATATTTTTGACATTTCATACAAATTGATCATCTGTTTTGCCATTTTTGTGCAAAGTCGTAGAACAAAAGTTGTTCAGTATAATGAATAGAATCCCCAGTTAACGGGTCCTACACCAGTTTTGTTACACCCTGTATCAAAAGTAATTATAAAGTATAAAACGTTTAATTAAGTCCAATGAAAAGTAGGTACCTACTCGGGAATATTACGGCAGCAGTAGGTACCTAGTCCGTCACTAATTTTCTCTATATTTTTTAATATAACATATGATTGATACATTGAATTAATTGGCTGTTATCTGATTAATCTTTTAGTTACACTATACATATATTGAACATACGTATATACATTTTAATCAGAAATCCGTGCTTTATCTCTAAAAAAAGAAGACTAAGGAGAGCAATAGGTACCTCGTCCGTCACTAATTCTCTCTATATTTTTTAATATAACATTTTCGTAGTAAATTATAACTCGAAAACTACGAAAAATCGCGGTACATACATGGGGGTGATTCGGATACCTCTCTATAATATGATGCACCTAAATTTGATCTTTGGACGTCACTTCCCCGGCCACCCTATATATTGAAAATACGTAGGTATATACATTTTAATTTATACATAAACTATTATATTCAGTTACAATCAGAAATCCGTGCATTATTTCTAAAAAGAAGAAGACTAAGGAGAAAATACAGTTATCGTCGTCAAATAAAAGTGAACTTGATCAATAAAAATCAAGCACAATAACAAACCTGTAACAAACTGTAATCCTAGCGGACCAGACACTATCAGTAATAATGACAGTATTTTCAAGTAATGACAATAATATACTGACATTATACTGAAGTGTAGTGGTTGGAATGATGGTCTGAAGCATACTAAGCGATGGACTGTCAATATACTGATGTAAAAATACTGTCATTATTACTGATAGTGTCTGGTCCGCTTTACATGACTAAATCCACTAGACTAGAACAATGAAGTCGCTGAGGTAAAACCAGCTTTGATAAAATAAACATCGTGAGTTTAATTAATACCTATATCAAGGAAGTATTATTATGTTTATATATGGTTATTCTTCTATTTTAAGCCTTCTATTTTACTAATCCTTAAGTATTCTTTGCTGTTACTTTTTTTATACAACATTATCCACCGTAGTAAATAAATTGTACAACCACGCTGTGCATACTTTCTAGAGAATCCCATAAATTTCATCTGGCATATACTAAATTGACATCGTTCAACATAAATCAGCAATAAACAGTCATTATTAGTAGCAAGTGATAGACTTCACAAATTAATAATGTTGTTTTGTATGGGAGGTACCTTATCCTGGTATGGCCCGGAATAATTTATGACTTAGTATAGTAGGCCGTATAAAGTTATTCAAAATTACAAAGTTTCATTAAAATCGTTATAGCTATTTTTGATAAAAATAACAAAAAAATATTTTGTATGGAATGTATCAAAACCAGATTTTTCCCAGAATTACCAACTATCTTATGTACTAGTTCGTATAGAAGTATGATATTGTACAAAGTTTCATTAAAATCGTTAGAGCCATTTTTGAGAAAAGTAACGAAAAGCTTATTTTTGTATGGAAGGTATCCAAACTAGATTTTTTCCAGATTAACCAACTATCTTATGTTCTAGTTTGTATAGAAATATGGAGTTGCACAAAATTTTATCAAAATCGTTGGGGCGATTTTTGAGCAAAACAATTAAAAGTTTTTTTTACTATGGTGGCAATCCTAAAAAAATGGCTGTGACATACGGATGGACAGACAGACAGACAGACAGACAGACATGACGAATCCATAAGGGTTCCGTTTTTTGCCATTTGGCTACGGACCCTAAAATTGCGTTATTAAAAAAAACGGCTGGAGATATTAAGAAAATATTGCCCTAACCAAACTTTCATCCAAATCCGTACAGTGGTCTTGGAGTTAGAGCCCGGGACGTACACATACACAGACATTTTTATTTTTTTGTTTTTTGGGCTCTATTAGTGCAAGACAATTGATCCGCATCAAAATCTCAACTTTGATTTTTTTGCCATGACAATACTCCCTCCTTTCGTCGCTCGCTGAGGCTCAGTCGCTCGAAAGTAAAAAACACATTTCATGATTTCCGGGAAAAATAAAATACTTACTTGTATAGGTACATACAAACCCAGATTATTTCTTAATTTTTACGGTTCTGTACCTAACATGACTTAATCCACTAGACTAGAACAATGAAGTCGGTGAGGTATAATTGACCACGCTGAATACGTTAAAAAAAAAGATACTGACGAATTGAGAACCTCCTCCTTTTTTTGAAGTCGGTTAAAAACAACCGACTTCAATCGCAACAACTCCAATTTTGCTGTTTTTATGATTTTCTCAGAAACCGCTGAATCAATTTCGATAAAATTTATATGGGACCACCTGTGAAGTATACCCATTTAAAAACCAGCTTCGATAAAATAATCATCGTGCGTGAATTTAATTAATACTACTATATCAAGGAAGCATTCTAATTTCTTCGGATGAAGCCAAAAACATATTTCATGATTTCCGAAAAAAAAAATAGGGTACATACATATACATACTTACCCACCCAGATTATTTCTTTATTGTTAGGGACGGACAGTCAGACAGACACACGCACCCGGGTGATACTAAACGGGTTCCTTTTAGTATCAGTCGTGTGTCTGTCTATCTGTTTGTTCGTTAGTCACCACAGCCAATTTGACCCTAATATATTCTGGACCGATTAAGTTGAAACTTAGAACACATATGACCTTAACACGGACGTAATTGACCTTAACCTAAATAAACGAATTTTGAGTATGAGGGGCAAATCACAAAATTAAAAAAGTTGACATATTAATTACAAGGGCTTGCTGTAAGATCTCAAATACTTATCTATAGTTTTATGTAAGTAAACATATTTTTTAATTCTAAAATAAATGGTTTAAAAATTATTTCAAAAAACACACTAAAATTGACCATTCAGCCCCCTTATTCCTGAAACTTCTAAGCCTAACATTTTGAAAAATTACAGAAAAAACTTTTTTATTTATAGATTACAGGAAAACCTATAAGAGGTCTATAATGCAAGGGCGTATTTACTTAACTATCGTACATTTAATTTCATTGATTTTTTTACTTGACTTTCCTGAGATAAAACCTGCCTTTCTACCTATTGGTCAACAAAAACGCGCAAGACCGGTCGGTCGTTTAGGACAGTGTTTTTCAACCTTTTTTAATACCCGACCCCTTTACAAGTTAAAAAATTCTTGCGACCCCCTAGCGCCATAAACATACAAAATGTTAGTGATTTGAAAGACTATGTTTATAACTTTCTTCATGTTACAGTTTGACAATTTATTATTACACAATATTTATTGTAATGTAAACATGAAATTGGTGACATGAAATAAATTATCTAATCTAATAGAGTAGTGCTCTTTTGTTGAAAAAGCAGAAAAGCTTACTGGCTTGGAGTTTCGTTACAAAGTGCAGTTGAATCAGTTATTCAAGAAAGGGAATAAGTCAAATGCCTTCTGGTTCTTAAAGGCAAAAGTTACGAAATAGTTAAGAAATGGAACACGTAAAAACATTCGTCTGAATCTTATATGAAGCGTCAAGCTTACCTTCACTGAAGAAACAGAACATTTTAGAAAACAGAAATCCGTTTTTTTTATCTCCTAAAAAGTAAGGTCATTTTGACATGTTCCCTTTCTTAAATAACCGATTCAGTTTTATACTGAACAATGACGTCGGCTAAATTTCGTTTTGACATCATAGTCGGGGATTTAGTGCGATGAACCGTTTTATTTTGGATCCGGCGCTCAAACTTGGCACAGTTGTTCCCTAGGCCGTTTTGAGTGGATTAAGCCCGGGAGCCATCGGGAGCCATCCCCCGTTTGGCAGGGGGAGGGGGGGAAAGTTTGTTTCTGCCGCGCTCCATTTGTGGGCTTATATCTCCAAAACTATTGGTACTAGGGCAAGTAAGGTATAATTTTCGTATGATTCAAGGATAAGGAATTCATTTCTGTAACAAAAAAATGACTTCCCATATATAAAAAAAATAATATTTGATAAAACGTATAAAACACAACTACCTTTTTTCCGCATATGTGTCGATTAATTTTTAATGGTCTAAGATATTAGCATGAAAAAAATATATTCTGAAAGCCACACTTCCTAGCATTATAAAAATATTAATTTCATTAGAATATCATAACAAATACTAAGCGGAAAAAATTAAATTCAATGCGTGTCAGCGTGGCATAAAACGCGCGGTCCGCGCGGTTCTAAATTTCAGCAGTTATATTTCTTCTTTTTTTTCTATGAAACGTATTTTTTTTGTTGCCGAGATGAATTTGTCATCCTTGAAATATCCGAAAATGATATCGGACTTGCCCTAGTACCTATAGTTATGGAGATATAAGCTCCAAAAGAAGCGTGACCCAACAAGTAGATGATGAAGTGTGGATGGTTTTTTTCCACATATGTGTCGATTAATTTTTAATGGTCTAGGATATTAGCATGAAAAAAATATATTCTGAAAGTCACATTTCCTAGGATTATAAAAATATAAAATTCATTAGAATAGCACAATAAATACTTAGTGAAAAAAAAATATATAATTTGATGCTCGGCAGAGTAGCATAAAACGCGCGATTTTAGTATCTGTTGTTCGTAAGTAAATAAAATGAATAATCTAGCGCCCAAAAATTACTGTTAAGTAACATAATATAAATAGGTACATAATATTATTATTTAAATATTTCTCGCACGCACAAAATATTTGTCACGTAGAACAAAAAATATTTTTCAAATCCTTCGTCGTCCGTCCGAAATCGTCATTTCCTTAAAAAAACATATATGAGAAAATACGAATTATGGTGGTTTACTATCTATCAGCCGAAAGACGTCCACTGCTGGACAAAGGCCTCCCCCAAGGATTTCCACACCGACCGGTCCTGTGCGGCTTGCATTCAGCGGCTTCCCGCAACCTTCACCAGCTCGTCGGTCCACGGAGTCGGAGGCCTGCCCACACTGCGTCTTCCGGTGCGCGGTCGCCACTCGAGAACTTTACTGCACCAACGGCCATCTGTTCTACGAGCTATGTGCCCTGCTCACTGCCACTTAAGTCTAGCTATTTTAAGAGCTATGTCGGTAACTTTAGTTCTCCTACGTATCTCCTCATTTCTGATTCGATCACGTAGGGAAACACCAAGCATAGCACGCTCCATCGCCCTTTGGGTGACCTTGAGCCGGATCCATATGTCGTCTCATCACTGGCAACACACACTGGTCAAAACCTTTAGTCTTGAGACACTGCGGTATTTTGGACGTGAAGATATTGCGGAGCTTCCCGAAGGCTGCCCAGCCGAGTTGGATTCGACGATTGATCTCTTTCTCGAAGTTGGACCTACCTAACTGGACTGTTTGTCCCAGGTACACATATTCGTCAACAACTTCGAGTGTAGAGTCTCGAACCTTCAGAGGAGTGGGTGTAACACGGACGTTTGACATGATTTTCATCTTATCCATGTTCATTTTAAGACCCACTTGTTGGGAGACTCTACTGAGTCCATCGAGCATTGCGCCTAGGTCCTCCAAGGTCTCATCCATGATCACGATATCGTCAGCAAATCGTAGGTGAGTGATGTACTCGCCATTGATGTTGATGCCGAATCCTCTCCAGTCCAGAAGCTTGGAAACGTCTTCCAGTGCGGCGGTGAACAGTTTCGGAGATATAACGTCTCCCTTTCCCCCCACGATACAGCCGGATAGGTTTCGAATTCTGATCCTGGAGGTGGACCGACATGGTGGCGTTTTCCTACAAACACTTCAACACTTCCATGTGTATCGATAGTCAATTTGGCACCGTTGGAGAGACTGTAACACAGCCCAGGTCTCGATCGAACCAAAAGCTTTATCATAGTCCACAAACGCCATTATACTCTTCGGTCTTCTGTATAATCTGCTGCAACATATGTATGTGGTCTATGGTACAGAAGTCTTTTCGAAAACCAGCTTGTTCGGGAGGCTGGAAGTCGTCAAACCTGCGTGCGAGACGATTCGTAATGACTCTCGACATGGCTTGTAGACATGGCTCAGGAGTGAGATGGGTCTGTAATTCTTCAGCATAGTCTTATCACCCTTCTTGAAGAAGAGCACCACCACATTTCTGTGCCATGCTGTAGGTGTTTGTCCCTCGAGAATAACGGAAATGAATAGCTTCTGAAGAGCTATAAGTATCGGTTTTCCACCTGCTTTCAGAAGCTCAGCAGTAGTTCCGTCATCACCCGGTGCCTTCTTGTTCTTAAGCTGTTTGAGAGCCATTCTAATCTCGCACAGGCTGATGTATTTTTTTTTTATGTGATAAGGAAGGCAAACGAGCAAGTGGGTCACCTGATGGTGATCACCACTGCCCATAGACACCTGCAACCCCGGAGGGGATTGCAGATGCGTTGCCAACCTAGAGGGCTAAGATGAAATGCCTCTTGTGCCTGTAATTTCCTCGGCTGTCTTACTCTCCACACCGGAACACAACAGTGCAAGCACTGCTGCTTAGCGGCAGGATTAGCGAGTAAGATGGTGGTAGCGATCCGGACGGACCTCGCACAAGGTCCTACCACCCTCACGTCTGGGATATCTTCGGTATAATGTCGGCTCAATCCGGCTCTCGGATCTTCAGTCAGATTACTAAGGTAAGGATGTAGTCGTGTATAATTGTCCGTAGAACTTTTCAACCTCTTTCAACAGCTCGGACTTGGACGACACGACTCTGCCATCCTCGATCTTCAGCTTTGACCAGCAGACAATACTTTTGACCTTTTATTGCGCTCAATAGCCTCTTTAATACGATTGGTTTTAAATTGGTGTATATCACGGGTCAAGGACTTGGAGATGTCTGTTTAGTCGCCATATTGACAAGCATCTTCAGAGGATTTCAGAATCAGGCTCCGTTTTTTCTCCATGAGCTTGCTGGTGAATTCCAAGATCCGATATGTTTTTTTAACGTCTTGTTTTGAAGGCCTTATTCCCAGCCGTTTGGACAATTCCCACAAACCTGTCATTGTATTCGTCTACATTTTCACATTCTCCTAGGCATTCGAAGCGGTTGTGCAACTCGAGCTGAAAGCTTTCGGGGTTTTGGAGTTGTATAAGCGGTGGTCGCAGCTTCATCAGTTGTCATGAAAATAATTTGACGTGGCTTGCGAAGCACGGAAACGGTTACGAGATTAATACGCCAATGAGAGCCAAACTCATTATGGTTATGTATGACCTATTCTGAAGTCAGTTAACCTAGGTGATCAACGTGACCACGCAAGTTACATAGTAGACCACCATAATACAATGCAAGTTAGATAGTAAACCACCATAATTCGTATGAGAAATAGTCACGTTTTGCGGATTTTCTCAAATACGTTTTTAAGGAAAATATTTTTTTTGTTTTACGTGACAAATATTTTGTGCGTGCGTGTAATATTTAAATAATAATATTATGTACCTGTTTATACTTTGTTACTTAACAGTCATTTGGGCGCTAGATGATTCATTTTATTTACTTACGAATAACAGAAACTAAAACCGCACGTTTAATGCTACTCTGCCGAGAATCAAATTATATATTTTTTTCACTAAGTATTTATTATGCTATTCTAATGAAAGTTATATTTTTATAATCCTAAGAAGTGTGGCTGTCAGAATACATTTTTTTCATGCTAATATCAAAGACGATTAAAAATTAATCGACCCATATGTGGAAAAAAGGTAGCCATCTTTTATACGTTTTATCAAATATTTCTTTTTTTGTATATGGAAAGTCATTTTTTTTGTTACAGAAATGAATTCCTTATCCTTTAATCATACGAAAATGATATCTCGCTTACCCTAGTACCAATACTTTTGGAGATATAAACCCAAAAATGGAGCGCGGCAGAAACAAACTTTCCCCCCCTCCCCCTACCAAACGGGGGATGGCTCCCGATGGCTCCCGGGCTTAATCTACTCAGAACGGCCTAGGGAACAACTATGCCAAGTTTGAGCGCCGGATCCAAATTAAAACGGTTCCCATACTAGACGTTGCACTAAATTCCCCACTATCAGATGACTTAGCAGTCAACTACCGGATTCCTTATCATTACGAAATGTCTTTTTAGGGTTCCGTACCTCAAAAGGAAAAAAGGAACCCTTGTAGGATCACTTCGTTGTCCGTCTGTCTGTGTGACACACCCTTGGCCGGTGTTTTTTCCTTTAATTAAACCAACTAAAAAACTTCGCGCATTTCTGTTGCTGTATGATTTTTATATTTTAATGTAACTTGGTAGTATACCCATCCGTTTTAAGTTATTTTTCTTTTAGTAGCGAATCCGTTAGCCCTTTGTCTTTTTTACGTTTTAACGCACTTGGCTCTCTCTTTTATACTTATGTTTTTCGCTACGATCAGCATCAAGTTTTCAATTTATTTTCCAGCGATTACGGTTTTGAGCCTCAAAATGCTGTGAGTGCACCACCAAACTGCCTATCCAATCAAATATGGATCAACGGCCAATGCCGCGACGTGTGGAGAAGTGGAGTTGACGTAAACGGGATACCGTACAATATGGTGACTGTCCCGCCCAACTGCCCATCCGGACAAGAGTACGTCAATGGAGCATGCCGCGAAATTTGGAGAGCTACTGGTCTTCAGTCTGTTGGTGTCGCGAGTGACCCTATAATGTGAGTGCATTGGGAGCATTAACATCGTATCAGGAAACATCATATATTTTTTTTAGTTTTATCATTCTCTTATTTTAGAAGTTAGAGGGAAAGAGAAAAATTATATTAGAAACCTCAATATCATTTTTGAAGACCTATGACCTGTATGGGTTTGATGAAAAAAAGTTTTTGAGTTTAAGTATGGGGAGCCCCCAAAATTTATTGTTTTTTTATATTTTTGTGTGAAAATCTTAATGCGGTTCACAGAATACATCTATTTACCAAGTTTCAACAGTATAGTTCTTATAGTTTCGGAAAAAAGTGGCTGTGACATACGGACAGACACAGACAGACAGACATGACATGACGAATCCATAAGGGTTCCGTTTTTTGCCATTTGGCTACGGAACCCTGAAATACGAAACCGCATTTTATTTTGAGGGGCTTTGGGCTAATTTAAGTAGTTATAAAAGGTGTTCAAGGGGTTTGTCGGGTTCAGAGTAAAACTTTAGGTTATTGTTTTTTTTACTGAGCTTATTATACGATATACTGTTTGTCTTTCTGTCTGTCTATCCTAACTTTAAATTACTATCTTTGGAACCGTAATAGGTAACAAGTTTATATTTGTCCTAGTTTAGTTTAATTAATATAGAATAGAAGGTACTCATTAAAGTGTTTTCCAGGTTTTTTTGTTCAATCGTAAAAAGAACATATTAATACAAGCTTGATATATGGTGTGATAATACCTATATGGTTAGTTTTTTCCTGGTAGTAGGAAAACTCATTATTTTCAGTGTAAAAGGACCAAACTGTTATGGAACGACCTCTAAGGTGGCGATCTGAGAAAAAACATTGTAGTAGGGCAACTTCCATAAAAGTCTCCCAATAGCATAGGATAAAGTTCATGAAACGTTTTGTATAGTCACGCCAATGTAATTGATAGTTGATAATAATTTATTTAAGTAAATCACCCTTCTCTTCACAGGATACAAAGTTTAAATATTATACTTACATTTTAATAACAGTGCATTATTTTAATCACCGAAAAGACAGTAGTGTATATACAGGGTAATTGGTAATTCGACGTGATCTTTCAAAGGGGTTATACTAGAGGTCATTTGCAACAAATTAAGTCCTGTAAACCAGGGGTCAAAAATGTATGGTTACTGAGATATTACTGTTTTTAGATTATTTTGAAATGTTCTATCTTGTTACCAAAAACAATTAATTATGAAAAAACCATTGCACCCTTTACATTAAATTGATACTTTTTTTAAAGCTGAGAAATGAGCGCTTGCTTTAAAAAAAAAATATTGCCCATAACTCACATAGTCTCTAAAATAAACGGTCTTAATTTACATAAAAATATTATTTTGTATACATTTTCCATAAGTAATTGAGTATTACTAGAAAAAAATGTAGTGAACTTGGCGTACAAATTAATGACAAAAGTTCCTTGTTTCATAAGCTTTCTAAAAAGGTACAAATGTTACCAACTTTTGCACGGGGTCGAAAAAAATCCATTAAACCAAATAAGTAACACATTTTTTCCATACATATCCTGCACGGTGCCGCCCGCCCTCTCTTTTACTCGTGTCGTGCGTAGCAATCTTCGCGACAGTTCGTGGACACGAAGTCGCACAGTTTCCAACCAGAAAGTTAGTTCGTGCGTACAGAAAAGTCACAGTATTTGTTAAATAATAGTTGATATCCTTGTTAATTGACTAAAACTACGTTTAAACACTTTTAATTTTGATATGCGTGGCTTTGGGACGCTTCTTCAGCACGAACATAGAAGCGGTTCAGTGGTCGTGGTTCATTGTGGCTTGCTTGGTCTCATTGATCACGCAGGTTAACTGACTACAGACACGGTCAAAACCTGGATGGGTTTTTACTGTTAGTGGCATTTATTTCGACCGTCTCCGTGCTTCGCAAGGCACGTTAAGCCATTGGCACCGGCTGCTATCATTAGATGGCAGTCGTTAAGCCATGTCGGAGGCATTAATAAGGATATTAACTATTATTTAACTAAGTATGTTACTTCTTTGGTTTGTTGGACTTTTTTTTCGATCCCGTACAAAAGTTGGTAACATTTGTACCCTTTTAGAAAGCTTATGAAACAAGGAACTTTTGTCATTAATTTGTACGCCAAGTTCACTACATTTTTTTCTAGTAATACTCATTTACTTATGGAAAATTTATACAAAATAATATTTTTATGTAACTTAAGACCGTTTATTTTAGAGACTATGTGAGTTTTGGGCAATATTTTTTTTTTCAAAGCAAGCGCTCATTTCTCAGCTTTTAAAAAAGTATTAATTTAATGTAATAAACAGTGTAATGTTTTTTTTTATAATAAATTGTTTTTGATAACAAGGTAGAAAATTTCAAAAAAAAATAAAAACAATAATATTTTAGTAACCATACATTTTTGACCCCTAGTTAACTGGACTTAATTTGTTGCAAATGACCTCTAGTATAACCCCTTTGAAGGATCACGTCGAATTACCAATCACCTGTATATATTTTTTAAATAAAATTAAAGTGAGGCGTAAATAAGTAGTACGAAGTAAGCATTTATATTGTTACAGGGAATCCAATTTGGTAAAGTCTCTCCTGAAATCCGTGTTATACGAAGATGACGATATAGCAGGAACCTCGAAGAATATAATAGGTGTGCCCAACCAATGTCCTGCTGGGTATAAACCAGATGCTTTAGGGTATTGCCGTGAAATATACGATTAGAGAATTACGAGTGATTCTGGCAGAACGATTCCAAGGCGATTGGGTGCTTATTTACTTATTTGTTTTTATATACCTACTTAAAATTATGTTTAGTTATGTATACAAATTGTTATGTAGATACACGTAATAAACAAAACTATTGTTTGAAAATTGCGAAACTTCCTATCATCTCATATATACCTATAGATATTTTACCTGAGAATGTAACCCAAGGAAATCAAAGATAATAAATAAATATTTGGGCTGGATTTTTTATTTTTGGCTTGACTGAAACAGTTCATTTTTTTGGCTACGTAATACGAGAACCCTACCACTCGGATCTGGTATAATACCTGACGCCCGCGCCCGTCGCACCGTTTCGAGAAATGTCTGCGGAAACGACGAGTCCAAAGACACACCATAGCTCTAACACATTTTTTCCAAAAACATATTCTTATTTTCTATAACATGTTACTTTTAGGTCAAGAGTTGATTTAGGTATAGTAGGAGTAGGTACCTGGGAGACTGAGCAACGCTCGAAAAGGTAGAGATTTAACATACAACGAAATTCTCTCAAATGCCCCAAAAATGTTTTTTTCTGCTGAGCGTTTTTAATTTTTATGTCATCCTAAAATAGCAAAAAAATCTCGAACAAAAACATGAGCGCAAGTCGTCTCGTGCTTAGGGTTGCCAGGTGTCCGGCTATGTCCGGCTTTTTACAGTCGTCTCCAAATATTAGTCCGGCCTGTCCGGCTTTTGTTAGGCTTTTTGTCGTCCCCGCCCCGCCAAAATATGTCGAACGAAAGCGCGAGTGACTCACGCGGACACGCATGACTCGCAATTTCTCACAGAAGTCGCACTATCATTTTTTTTTACACATGATAAGGCTGATTATTGATTGTTTTAGTTTCTTTCAATGTAAAGAAGTTACAAATTACCTTAGTAAGAACTATATTAGATGCTTACCTATGAAATTGCCGTTCTCATGGCTTCTGCACGGCAATGCTCTCAAAATATTCAGACAATAGGCATTTACAAAGCATTATTTAATTTCTACATATCCAATAAATAAGAATAGAACTGAGAATAGGTAATTATTTTAAAACTTATTTTTTATATTAATTTTCTCTTCAAACTTTTTAAAATAATTGGCCATTTCATATAGGTAAGCATGGGCTCAGCTTTAGAATATGCAACACCACAGATTAAGTTGATATTTTTTTTGTAGATAGGGGGGGTTACTTAGATGTATCGTGTCCCATTTCAAGGTGCGGAGCGCAGTAGTTTTTGAGATATGATTTTTTGAAAATTACATATTTTCATAACATAATATGCATAACAGTAATACACAAATAAAAGTATCATTTTTTTCTTTTAATAACTAGTGTGTCAGGCTTTCAGGTCAAAATGTCCGGCTAAATGTGGATCTGTGTCCGGGGTTTCTATTTTTAGGCCTGGCAAGCCTACTCGTGCTTATCCTTCTGAGAACTGCATACTAGTCGGGGATTTAGTGCGATGAACCGTTTTATTTTGGAACCGGCGCTCAAACTTAGCATAGTTGTTCCCTAGGCCGTTCTGAGTGGATTAAGCCCGGGAGCCATCGGGAGCCATCCCCCGTTTGGCAGGGGAAGGGGGGGAAAGTTTGATTCTGCCGCGCTCCATTTGTGGGCTTATATCTCTAAAAATATTGGTACTAGGGCAAGTGAGATATCATTTTCGTATGATTCAAGGATAACGAATTCATTTCTGTAACAAAAAAAAAGACTTCCGTATAAAACATGACTACCTTTTTTCTGCATATGTGTCGATTAATTTTTGATGGTCTAAGATATAAGCATGAACAAAATATATTCTGAAAGCCACACTTTCTAGGATTATAAAAATATAAATGTTATTAGAATAGTATAATAAATATTTAGTGAAAAAAATAAAATTCAAAGCGTGACATAATACGCGCGGTCCGCGCGGTTCAGTTTCAGCAGTTCTGTTTCTTTTTTTTTCTATGAAAAGTATTTTTTTGTTGCAGAAATGAATTTGTCATTCTTGAAATATCCAAAAATGATATCGGACTTGCCCTAGTACCTAAAGTTATGGAAAAGAAGCGCGACCCAACAAGTAGATAATGAAGTGTGGGTGGTTTTTTCCACATATGTATCGATTAATTTTTAATGGTCTAGGATATTAGCATGAAAAAATATATTCTAAAAGCCACATTTCCTAGAATTATAAAACTATAAATTTCATTAGAAAAGCGTAATAAATACTTAGTAAAAAAAAAAATTGATGCTCGGCGCAGTAGCTTAAAACGCAGTAGAACAAAAAATATTTTCCTTAAAAAACATATAAGTATGAGAAAATCCGAAAAATGTGACTATTTCTCATACGAATTATGGTGGTTTACTATCTATCAGCCGAAAGACGTCCACTGCTGGACAAAGGCCTCCCCCAAGGATTTCCACACCAACCGGTCCTGCGGCTCGCATCCAGCGGCTTCCTGCAACCTTCACCAGGTCGTCGGTCCACGGAGTTGGAGGCCTGCCCGCTGCGTCTTCCGGTGCGCGGTCACAACTCGAGAACTTTACTGCCCCAACGGCTATCTGTTCTACGAGCTATGTGCCCTGCCCACTGCCACTTAAGTCTAGCGATTCTGAGAGCTATATCGGTAACTTTAGTTCTCCTACGTTGGTATCTCCTCATTTCTGATTCGATCACGTAGGGAAACACCAAGCATAGCACGCTCCATCGCACTTTGGGTGACCTTGAGCTTTCTTATGAGGCCTATAGTAAGGGACCATGTCTCGGATCCATATGTCGTCTCATCACTGGCAACACACACTGGTCAAAGACTTTAGTCTTGAGACACTGCGGTATTTTAGTCGTGAAGATATTGCGGAGCTTCCCGAACGCTGCCCAGCCGCCGAGGTGGATTTGACGATTGATCTCTTTCTCGAAGGTACGTTCACCTAACTGGACTGTTTGTCCCAGGTATACATTATTCGTCAAAAACTTCGAGTGTCCCAACCTTCAGAGGAGTGGGTGTAACACGGACGTTTGACATGATTTTCGTCTTATCCATGTTCATTTTAAGACCCACTTGTTGGGAGGCTCTACTCTGAGTCCTGAGGACTCTGAGTCTATCGAGCATTGCGCCTAGTTCCTCCAAGGCCATAATCACGATATCGTCAGCAAATTGAAGGTAAGTGATGTACTCGCCATTGATGTTGATGCCGAGTCCTCTCCAGTCCAGAACCTTGAAAACGTCTTCCAGTGCAGCGGTGAACAGTTTCGGAGATAAAACGTCTCCCTGTTTCACCCCACGCTACAGCCGTAAAGGTTTCGAATTCTGATCCTGGAGGTGGACCGTCATGGTGGCGTTTTCATACAAACACTTCAACACTTCGATGTGTATTGATAGTCAATTTGGCACCGTTGGAGAGACTTCAACACAGTCCAGGTCTCTATCGAATCAAAAGCTTTCTCATAGTCCACAAACGCCATTATACTCTTCGGTCTTCTGTATAATCTGCCGCAGCGCATGTATGTGGTCTATGGTACAGAAGCCTTTTCGGAAACCAGCTTGTTCGGGAGGCTGGAAGTCGTCAAACCTGTGTGCGAGACGATTCGTAATGACTCTCGACATGGCTTGTAGACATAGCTCAGGAGTGAGATGGGTCTGTAATAATTCAGCAGAGTCCGTGCCATGCTGTAGGCGTTTGTCCCTCGAGAATGACGGAAACGAATAGCTTCTGAAGAGCTATAAGTACCGGTTCTCCAACAGCTTTCAGAAGCTCAGCCGTAATTCCGTCATCACCCGGTGCCTTGTTGTTCTTAAGCTGTCTGAGAGCCATTCTAATCTCGCACAGGCTGACGTCTGGGATATATTCGGTATAGTGTCTGTTCAATCTCTCGGATCTTCAGTCAGATTACTGACAGGTAAGCATGTAGTCGTGTATAATTGTCCGTAGAATTTCTCAACCTCTTCCAACAGCTAGAGCTTGGACGACACGACTCTGCCATCCTCGGTCTTCTAACTTTAGTTTTAACTTTAGTTCTCCTACGTATCTCCTCATTTCTGATTTGATCACGTTTCCACAAACCTGACGGTATATGTGTCCACATTTTCACATTCTCCTAGGCATTCGAAGCGGTTGTGCAGCTCGAGCTGAAAGCGTTCGGGGTTTTGGAGTTGTACAGGCGCTGGTCGAAGCTTCATCAGTTGTCATGAAACAATTTTGACGTGGCTTGCGAAGCACGGAAATGGTTACGAGATTAATACGCCAATAAGAGTCAAACTCATTATAGTTATGTATGACCTTTTCTGAAATCAGTTAACCTGGGTGATCAACGTGACCACGCAAGTTACATAGGAGACCACCATAATATTATACAACGCAAGTTAGATAGTAAACCACCATAATTCGTATGAGAAATGGTCACGTTTTGCAGATTTTCTCAAATATGTTTTTATAAGGAAAAATATTTTTTGTTTTACGTGATAAATATTTTGTGCGTGCGAGATATATTTAAATAATAATATGTATGATGTACTGTTTATACTATGTTACTTATCAGTCATTAGGGCGCTAGATGATTCATTTTATTTACCTACGAACAACAGATATTATAACCGCGTGTTTTATGCTACTCTGCCGAGCAATAATTTTTTTTTTCACTTAGTATTTATTATGCTATTCTAATGAAATTTATATTTTTATAATTCTAAGAAGTGTGGCTTTCAGAATATATTTTTTTCATGCTAATATCAAAGACGATTAAAACGTAATCGACCCATATGTGGAAAAAAGGTAGCCATGTTTTATACGTTTTATCAAATATTAATTTTTTTATACAGGGTTACAGGAAAAGTCGTACTGAATATTAAAGGACGTTATTATTCAGGTCATTTCTGATGGATTTGATTCTATGATATGGTGTCCTAAACTTAACCGTTATGGAGATATTAAACTTTAAAGATTTTTTAAAAAATCCTAAATTTTTTGGCTTTTTGTCGATTTTTTTGGGATTAGTGTTTCTGGGGTGCGTTTTTTTGATGTAACTAGTTAGAAAACATGTAAATTAATAAAAATGATTAACCAAAACTGAACCTACTACTAACAGCTTAAAATACTGCTTGACAACCGTTAGAATTAAATAATTTTCAATAAGAGTTTTTAAATTTGGAGCTCTCTGTTTTAAAAAAAATGTATGGAACTTATTCTGCAAATAGTTTTAGAAACTTCTACGTCTTTTTAGCTATTCAAAAAGGTATAAAACTTACTATTAAATAGGCAAAATATTGACCAAATAACAGTTAAGTTAGCAGAGGGTACATTTTTTTGACAACTCTTTAGTCCTTTTCAGCTCCAAACGAAGAGCAGTTTTCTTCTTAAAACTTTGTTTAAGGCCTTAATTCTTGTTAATCGACTCTTTGATTTACAGATTCTCATCGATTAATAAGACTAAAGGCCTTAGGTGCATTTCCACTGATGTGGAGCGGGGCTGAGCAGGGAGGAGAAGATCAGAGAATAGTAGCAAGTGTTTCCACTGAAACGGGGCGGAGCAGAGTAGAGCAGAGTGGAGCGAAGTAGAGCGGATCAGAGTAGAGCAGAGTGGAAGGAATTAGGGCGGAATGGAGTGGAGCGGAGCAGAGCAGACCTGAAAAATGGTCACATGCAGCTCCAGACCACTCAGCTTCGCTACGTCCCGCTCAGCTCCGCCCCGCTCCGCTCCACCCTACTTCGCTCCACTCTGCCCTACTTCGCTCCACTCTGCCCTACTTCGCTCCACTCTGCTCTACTCTGCTCCGCCCCGCTTCAGTGGAAATGCACCCTAAGCCCTTTAGTCTTATTAATCGATGAGAATCTGTAAATTAAAGAATCGATTAATAAGAATTAAGGCCTTAAACAAAGTTTTGAGAAGAAAACTAGTCTTCGTTTGGAGCTGAAAAGGACTAAAGAGGTGTCAAAAAAATGTACCCTCTGCAAACTTAACTGTTATTTGGTCAATATTTTACCTATTCAATAGTAAGTGTTATACGTTTTTGAATAGCTAACGAGACGTAGAAGTTTTTAAAATGATTTGCAGAATACATTCCACACATTTTTTTTTAAATAGAGAGCTTCAAATTTAAAAACTCTTATTGAAAATTATTTAATTCTAACCGTTGTCAAGCAGTATTTTTAAGCTGTTAGTAGTAGGTTCAGTTTTGGTTAACCATTTTTATTAATTGACATGCTTTCTAACTAGTTACATCAAAAAAACGTACCCCAGAAGCACTTATGCCAAAAAAATCGACAAAAAAGCCAAAAAATTGAGGATTTTAAAAAAAATCTTTAAAGTTCAATATCTCCATAAGGGTTAAGTTTCGGACACCATATCATAGAATCAAATCCATCAGAAATGACCTGAATAATAAAGTCCTTTAATATTCAGTACGACTTTTCCTGTAACCCTGTATTTGGAAAGTCATTTTTTGTTACAGAAATGAATTCCTTATCCTTTAATCATACGAAAATGATATCTCACTTGCCCTAGTACCAATAGATTTGGAGATATAAAGCCCACAAATGGAGCGCGGCTGAAACAAACTTCCCCCCCCCCCCTCCCCCTGCCAAACGGGGGATGGCTCCCGGTGGCTCCCGGGCTTAATCTACTCAGAACGGCCTAGGGAACAAATATTTTGATATTTATTATAATTACCTATCGGATATTTACGAACCCTGAGTAATAGTAGTCGTACTCGTATCCCTACTCGATCCGACAATAAAAAGGGAGGTCGCGAACAAAAAAAAATCCCTGGCCCCTTTATAAACACACAACTTCGGACCCGTTTTTTCCGGAAACGGTTGATCCTACGAAAAAACTTCACATGACCAAAAGTGTTTCCTAAGTGAAACTTACTCGATACAACAAAAAAAGGCGAACAAAAAAAAAATCGTCGAATTTTTTTTGTTAAGACATTTTGGTATTGAGTCGGATAAGCAGCCGGTTGTCAGCCGCTGTTTTATTTATACATTACTATCCGCTGCTTTGGATAACTATATAGAGCGTTTCAACAAATAGTTCCTATGCCGTTATGTTGGCTCCCCTGTCTATCAACGAAATCACACGCGAAAACGCTTCTACCGATTTTGTTAGTGTGTGTCTGCTTTCTATGTAGTGTGTGTCTGAGTTCTATGTAGTGTGTGTGGAAAACATTGCTGCCAACATAACGGCATAGGAACTATTTGTTGAAACGCTCTATCTATACCCGATAACAACCGCTGTTTTGTAAATATCTGATCCTAGTTTTATTTTTCAAATTCCGTACTTTTTTCTTTCCTTTTTTGCTAATATTGTAAGATGTTTCCCAACCTTTTAAAATGTCTGTGGCAAATTACAAAGTAGAAGCCAAAAAAAAAAAAAAAAAAAAAAAAAAACAACCGCTGTTTTAAAACTATAGTTCACTCTGACAACAGAATGAGGCAAAATTTGGTACTAAAATAAAAATGACAGATAAAGTTGACAATAGAACTGCTGGTGATATGTTCATGGAGATTTTTTATTTATTTTTGTGTGCTGAGTGATTCTTGTAATACCGAAAGTAGTTAAAAGTACAGTAAGACAAGTAATTCTCCATTTTCATTGCGATGACAGCGACGCGTCTGCGGGACTTGTTTGGTGGCGCGCACTCTAAATCGCAATGCCGTAGGAGATAATGGACGTGGCATACCTACAGAAAAAGCGTGCATACCTAAACTTGCTGAGAAACGAAAATGGCCGTTCGGCCTAGTGCATACCCATTATATGAGATATGATTTTATCGATATCACCGGCATGCAGAGAATGAGCGTCTATTTTTTTTTGTACTCTACTCGTACATAAATCGCAACTGATGGCGAACTTTCGATTATTTTATTATTATTTGACGGTTATGGCCAAAATTGACATATCCTCCTAAACTAGAGATGGGCAATAACAGATTAACGAAATGAAACAAGAAATTAATTATATTGGTTTTATCAGTTAATTAGTACATAAATGGTCTGTAATCTCCAATATGATTACTATCTACTGTGTCTTTTACACTTAAACAATAAAAGGCAAAAAGTAGGAGACAGAAGATGTCAAACGAGTGTAGATGGCTCGTGTCTTGCAGCGCTATAGGTGTAGGTATTCAAAATAAAGACAAATATTTGGAACTGTATTTTAATTTACAGCTTGGCCGTAAAGAGTTGAAAAAAAAATAATGATAGCGCTGTTGGATGCGAGCAGCACAGGACCGGTCGGTGTGGAAATCCTTGGGGGAGGTCTTTGTCCAAGCAGTTGACTTCTTTCGGCTGATGATGATAATGGCGCTATCGCTTACATTGCAACATTTAATACTACAATCTAAATGAATTTAATACTTTCAGGTTTTTAATATAAAATGAAATTACTTTTCATCATTATATTCAATAGTTTGTTTTCTGCATCCCTATAAAAAATGGGAAAATAAACAAGCGTAGGACATTAAAATAAAATTTATTTAGTTTTATTCACATAAACATTCTGGTCGAAATAAATATCTTGATGATTTACACCTGACATGGCATCAACATTGACATCTTCAGAATCTGAGCTGCTGTCACTGCTTTCCTTGGTGCCACTGGGTACGAATCCTTTAGCTATTCCAGGACGTACAATAATACAATATTTTCCTCTTAAAACATCATGCTTAATGCCTTACAGATTTTTCTGTAATCAGAATTTAACATTATATTTAGGAAGAATACCGTGCCTGACGAAATTGATCAACATTATGAAGTCGCGCTATGTATATGTATCGTTCTTATCCACTTTTTTTCCATATTATGTAAACAGAACAACGAAGAGCAACTCGAATCGTCGGCTGCCAGGATATTTCAGATCGGCTTGACTCCTTGGCGCTGCGTAGAGATGTAGCCTCATGTAGGGGTGTCTATGGGCGACGGTAATCGTTTACCATCAGGTGATCCGTCTGCTCGTTTGCCACCTCTGCCATAAAAAAATGTAAACAGAAATTACTGAGGGATTATATAACTGACTGTAAATTTGTGAATAAAATTCACCACTGACAACACTCTTAATCATTAAGTGCTATAAAAAATGTAAACAGAAATTACTGAGGGATTATATTATGACTGACTGTAAATTTGTGAATAAAATTCACCACTGACAACACTCTTAATCGTTAAGTACTAACGTGGGTATGGTTCATTCCAATCAAAAAAAAAGCAAAACGTAAACAAACTTACTATGGAACTGACACATGTCAATGTCATCTGCATACTTCGTTTGTTTACCTTTTGCTTTTTTTTGATTGGAATGAAGTATAGATATACTTACCATTAAAAATCTTGATGGTACAGCTTCATCATGCAATGTTGTTTTGTCCAATGTGCGGTAAACATGATTCATGGAAATGAAGCGAACAGATGTTGATGGCTTTTGTTGATGTTTTCTATGCCAATTGCTGCCAGCACTTTTTCTTTTTATATTCACTTCGGGGAAGCCTAAAAAAATTATATGTAAGTTACTTTTTCTAAAATTCATCATCATCCTACATAAACATCGATGTCTAAAAGAGCCCCGAAGAACAACACTAGCCACGTTAGAGCCGAAATATATTTTAATAAAATAAAGTTAAAAGACAGACTGAAATTATATTGAAAAGCTACTTTCGGTTATTTATATCGCTTATCTTCTTCATTAAAACAAATACGTAATTTAGTTTGTGAAAATAAGGTATATTTCAACAAGATAACAATACGTACCGGTGCAGTGTAATGTTCGGCCGATTTCGGCGCATTTTGATGCCACAGCCTGTAACACTACAATTAGGCATCTTAATTACTGTGTTGTTTCACTAAATTTATTATTTTCGGATGCTTTGTTTAACAATATTTGACAATTTTCAATTAAAACACTCGCGAGCGAAGGCATTTTGACAGCTTATGTACCAGTGACACCGAGAAATGAAAATGGCGAATCGGCCGCAAAGAGGTATTTTGCTGACGTCACGAAAACAAAGTTGCCATTTTGTAAAGGACAAAAATATTGTTGTCCTTTTTTTACTGAGAAGAATTACATAAGTTAGAAAGAAATAAAAGTATAATTAAGAATTCGCTATCGAAATGGCACATATTTGTATAACTGATTGTTCATATAGATAAATATTTCATGTCCTCTAGTTTCTTTGGTCTGAGCTAAATCGCGTAAGCGTGAAAGAGACGGTACAATACGGTTGGCAGTTGCTGTCAAGCGTACCCTCGGAACGCAACGCAACCTATCGGTCCTTTAGCAAGTGCCTAACCAAATTCTCAAAAAAATAGTAAAAAAATTCACAAAAGTGGTTAGTTTTTAACGAAAAGTTGTCAATAATGAATCAGTATTGTATTCAGTACTTAATTAATAAAAAATATTGAATGTTCATATCGTAAAATGGTTGATACAAACGTTTTAAAACTTATTAGAAAGTGTTAACTATGACTCACGGCATAAAGTATACTCAGCATAATTCTAAGCAGTAAACTGTTCTAAAACTAGGTAAAATGTCCGAAAGGAAGGGAACAAAGGCTCTTGAGTTGTGGTGTAAGCGGCTGATCAAAGATTATCCCAATGTACAGATAGAGAACATGACAACATCATGGAGAAATGGTCTAGCTTTTTGTGCTTTGGTTCATCACTTCAGACCTGATCTGATGTAAGTCTAATTATGAATTATATTAATACCTATGCTGTTCGAAATAGTTTTTCCTGGCTGCCCAAATAAGGGGGTTTTTAGTATATGCATGTAAGTATAATACATAAGAACACACTGACCCCGTTTCATTGTTGCTACCTGTAACCAAAAAGAGTTGACAGATTTTGAAGTTCAAGGTTTCGTTAGATTTAGCTTGAATGCCAGATTGACATAGAATATACATTCTATGCAGGCAGGTTTTAATTTTGAGTTAAATAAGTGATTTCTGTTTATGTTACTGTGTCATTGTTTAATGTTTTTATTGCATATATATTCATTATTATAATGAAGTGACTAATTTTTAGTAATGTTTCTTCACTGAATCCTGAAAACATATATGAAAATAACCAGTTAGCATTCAGTGTTGCTGAGAAGCACTTGGGAATTCCTGCACTCCTGGATCCCGAAGATATGGTTGAGAACGAAGTGCCAGATAGACTGTCCATACTAACTTATTTGTCACAATTTTATCAGCGTCTAGGACATACAGGTTAGTATATATCCTATGCACTTGTTTGTTACATGTATGTATACTAATGCTGTTAAATACTTAGTCTAAGATTCAGTAATAATATAAACTACAGATTTACTGTTACTTAATATCTTTGAGAAAACAATAACTATACCTTAGCAAAATATAAAACTTTTATTTAACATCAACAACAGTAGTATTGCTGTGGCCTGCATATATTTGCAAACTGATTGAACTCTCTTTATTTACAGTGAATACAAAAACATCAGAGAATGAAAGCCATTTATCGTCGCCATCATCAGCTCAGTCAGCTGTTAGTATTGACATAGTATTATATACACATTCAATCAACAATGTTGCATAATATGTAACTATACATCTACTGTTTGCTGCACTGTGATGCATTCTAGCATGATGTCTAATTCTGACATGTTGCATTTTAAAAATCTTTCCTTTTTTCCTATATTTCTAGGCACCATTCAAGTTCAGTAAAGCAGGCCAAGACATCTGCGCTGCATGTGGCCTG
Organism: Coleophora deauratella; assembly: GCA_958295455.1. Lineage (NCBI taxonomy): Eukaryota > Metazoa > Arthropoda > Insecta > Lepidoptera > Coleophoridae > Coleophora > Coleophora deauratella. The sequence goes on along the minus strand of OY282391.1, from coordinate 12,039,421 downwards.
CCTGTTTATTTAGCGCAACGACTAATAGTGTTGCACAAACTGTATCACAGGAGGTGTTTCCGTTGTTCTAAATGTTGTGGCCATTTAAACCCGAAGAATTTTGAAGTAATTGAAGGATCTGATTTTACCTGTGATAGTTGTAAGAATGAAAAGACTTTATCAAAATTTTTAAATAATAATGATCAAATGGGAATGCTGGCATTTACTGAGGACCCAAGTGAAAGTGAAACAAAACGTCAAGATGACGAAAAACCAATTAGTCCAAAACTTCAATCAAAACCTCTATCAATATTAGGTATGTCTTAGAAATTATGTTAAAATGCTTAGTTAGATTGCTTTTGAAAGTGCTTTAACTAGCACTATTATTTTTCTGACTAATTTATATACCTACCACTCCCAGACACTTCATACAAATATCGAATTATTGTTTACTACATAGAATTTAGGGAAACCAAGAAAAAGATGGAATGACGACATAAGAAAAACAGCGGGAAACAATTGGCAACATCTAGCAAAACAGAGATGAATGGAAGAAGTTGGAGGAGGCCTATACCCAAGAAGGGGTCCTTAACCTAGAAAATAAATAAACAAAAACCAAGGTTCGGAACCGGTTAACAAATACCGGTTAATTTCGTTCGAATTTCGGTTAACGATTCCGTTCAGGTTAAACCCGGTTTCCAGCTTAACCGGTAAATTTGAATAAAATATCGGTTAATCAGGGAGCGGTTTTGTAACCGAAATAAGAACGAAATTAACCGGTTAAAATTAAAACCAAACTTAAGTCAAGTTCAGGCGCGTCGCGCGGGTGCCACTGCCCGAGTTTTCTGCTCACTTTCTCGCACGCTTTCAACTGATCGCACGCGGCAAACATACCTACAACGTCGCATATTCTTCAAATTAACCGGTTAATTCCGTTCGAACGAAAAAATATCGGTTCTGGTTAAACCGGTTATATATACCGGTAACCAAAACCTGAACGAAACCGTCTGGGTGACATAGTTATCTCACTCGCGGACGGGGGCGCAGGCGGTGCAAAACGTTCGCGTCACGCCTGCGCGTCACCGCTGCGCATAGCGAACTGAACTGACCTCTGACCTGTACGAAGGGCGCGCGGGCGCCAACCGCCCCCGCCCGCCGGGTCGCGCCCCGCTCCCGAGTGAGTATGCGAAAGGGTGCAGACAGATCAAAGCCTTTTGTAGCACGACACAAGTGCCGAATTTGTTTGATGTCGAGCCGCAACGTCGTCGGTGCGTTTAAGCATGTTTTCGCGCGCCTGGTTTCATTCAACACAATACGGGATGGCTTAATAAAGTAAAGCAATTTATTTTTATGATTGTTATTTTTTTGTATGGAAAAAAAAAGAATAGTTTCCGGACATGAATGTCTCATTTTCGTGATCACTATACATGATACTTTCTCCCATTTCAGCCGTGGCATATATTTTAGAAGCACCCTATAAATCAATAAATAAAAACATAGAAATTTGACAGGACATTTAGACATTTTAATGGAGTGAATACTATATACACGAGACAAGGCTATATAGATTTAGAGGCCTTTGCGTCTCTCCTTATGAAAATAAAATTGTCTTTGAATTGCCAATCTATTGACAAACGGAAGACAACCAGTCACTAATCGGTCACAAGGGGCGTGAGGTAGCCTTCAGAGAGCGGCAGGGAGTGCCCATCAAGGTTCGGAACCGGTTAACAAATACCGGTTAGTTTCGTTCGAATTTCGGTTAACGATTCCGTTCAGGTTAAACCCGGTTTCCAGCTTAACCGGTAAATTTGAATAAAATATCGGTTAATCAGGAAGCGGTTTTCTAACCGAAATAAGAACTAAATTAACCGGTTAAAACCAAACTTAGTCAAGTACAGGCGCGTCGCGCGGGTGCCACTGCCCGAGTCTTCTGCTCACTTTCTCGCACGCTTTCAATTGATTGCACGCGGCAAACATGCCTACAAAGTCGCATATTCTTCAAATTAACCGGTTAATTCCGTTCGAACGAAAAAATATCGGTTTTGGTTAAACCGGTTAAATATACCGGTAACCGAAACCTAAACGAAACCTTAACCGAAATTATTTCGATATAGGGGTCAATGACCGAAACCGGTATTTTCAAAAAACCGGTTTTCGAACCCTGGTGCCCATACTGTATAATGTCCTTATACTGTGATACCTACTATGCTTTTTGTTTGTGTGCACATTCTAGATTTTCAACATTCTAGAATTTTTGGCATTACATCAATCATCTAGCAATATATTCTCTGCTTCTCAGTTAGTTAGGGTGAACCATTCTAAAACAATTTTGGGCTTCTTTTAAGAAAACTGCGGGAATTTTCACCACCCACTTCCACATATGCACGGATACTGCTACGAAACTCTGATTATCATTGGCAGACAAAGAGCTATTTATCATCTCAACCTCACGTCTGGGCAGTAGATAGTAGTAGTAGTGGTGAAAAGTCTATGTTTACTACTAACATACACTTGACTATGCTTCAACAATATGTCAACTAATTTTACACATATGATATCAAATTTCAGAAAGAATAAATAAATTTGAAAATAACATGGAAAAGGAAAGCATTGAAAGTAAGTTAAGCAATATGAATTTAAAAAACAATGTACATAATAAGCATAAGGATTTAAGTACATCAAGTTTTTTAAGCAGTACCAGGGGAGTGTTGAGTGATTCTAGTTCCACTGAAAAAGATTCAAAAACAATTTCTGTAGACACACTAGTATCAGAGAACCAAAGTCCTGTACAAAAGACAATTCCAGAGAAAAGTTACAAAACAAATGTCAATAAACAAATTTTTTTAAAAACGCAGCTCTCAGGTGAGGGCTTGGATACTGACGGTAAAACTGATGATGATGATGCAGATGTAATGACGAAACAGCCCTCGGATAATTTATGTAATGTAGGAGATACAACTGATAAGAATAATTGGGTTACTAATGAATCTAGTGCTGCAGTTCAAGAAGAAAGTAATATTACAGATGACATCAGACTAGCTAAAACTCACAGTGAATCCCCAAACTTTGACACATTTCCTGTAGAAGAAAATGATATAAGCAAAAATAAACAGTTAAGCATAAGTGTACCTCCAAGAAGAAAACGGAAAGTTTCCCCAAAGGTTTCCCCAAAAAGAGAAGAAAAATCCGATAGTACAGGTATTCAAGAATATCCTGATGAATTAAACCCCTTTTCTGATGAGGAAGATGAAGTCGAAGAGGTAAAATATTTTTCCTTAATCTCCTCATAAAATTAAATAAATATATCATACATAACTAACGCTTACGTGTTTTCATTTTGTTTTTAGAAAACCAAAAATCAAGAAACTTTACCAATAAAAGTAAGTACAAATCCCTTTGGAAGTAGCGACGAAGAAGACGACGAAGTCCCGCCGATACCGACTCCGTCTAAAACTGCGAACACAACTCCTGCGTAAGTTTACTATATTTTTATTTATCCACGGTACCTAAATTACTATTATATCATTATAATGAATATAAAAAATTGCAGTATTATGTACTTACATTATTTGTGTCATTACAGGAAGCGGCACATTACAGCTCTAAATCCCTTCTGGTCTGACGGTGAAGAGCCTTCATCAGAAGATGAAACTAATGAGAGGTAGTTCTAATAGTTGATGTTGACGTCTTAGGTATTAAAAAAAGTTCTTTAACATTTACAAATTGATAATACCAGAAAGTGGACTTCTAATACAAAGTTGTTTATTGTTTATTGGTAAAACTCGAGGTTTGACGAATTGTCTGTATAATTATTATTATTATATTTATGTTTTTTTTGGAATAAATAATTAATAATTTGTATAAAAAGTCCAAAAACCTTTTGGCAGTTGTAGTTTTTTTTTGTCAAAAGTTCAGTACACCTATCACGACTACAAGCAAATGTATAGGTACTTATCAAAATTATTCACCCTGCAAAACAAGGAACTAACTTAACTTATTGATACAGTTCCTCAATGTACAAGAGCTCGATGGCGACGAGCACGCCGAACCTGCCGGGCGCGGCGGGGCGGCGCAAGAAGGGGCGCGCGCCGCCGCCGCCGCCGCCCGCGCTCACCGTGGAGCCGCCGCCGCTGGAGCAGCCCTGCACCTCCATGGATGACGTCGCCAGCATCTCCTCCTACAGCTCGTACAGCTCCACTGTACACTCTGATCAGGTAACATCACTGATCAATAAAAGCGCCGTGTTACAATTAAATTCTCCTAGTGGTTTTTCGTAGTTTGTAATAAGTTGCGAGCTACTCATATAGTTTGATATACACAAGTGGAAATGAAAAATATCAAGTATAACTTGCAAAAACAGTCGCCAGCAGCCATCACCCGTTTCTAGGTCTTGTAGTCGTACAGTTCTTGTTTGACTAATGAACGATTCTGGCAAATGCTTT